>JABCKO010023780.1:0-104309 GCA_018855915.1 Tephrocybe sp. NHM501043
TATCACACCGCCCAGCGCGCACGAGCACACGCACAGACCCCTCCTCCCCCGCCCCGGACCCCCCTCCCATCCTCCCCCCCACCACCTCGCCCGGCCCCTTCCTTCCCCCCCCCCCCCCGCCCCCCGACTCGTGGATCGAAGTAGAGACCAGCGCGGCAGAGTACCGCCTCGTCGTGTGCCTCCCTGGCTTCCGCCGTGACGGCATCACGCTCACGACAAAACGCCGCCGCGTGCTGCATGTCGTTGCGGACAAGTGGGAGGGCGCTGGGGGTGAGTGCCGTTCCCCCCCCTTCCTCCTTTTTTTCCTTTCTTCTAACGTGGGGTTTTTTTTTTTTTTTTTTGTACACAGGCCACTTTGAGCGACGCATCTCGTTCGGGTACGACGCGGACCTGGTGCAGGTGCGCGCAGAGTTCGACGGCGAGATGCTCCGCATCAGCATCCCGCGCCGTCTGCCCCCCGTCGACCTCTGGCCTACGCTGCGCCCCGGCCCCATCGGCAGACTCGGATAACATCGAATATCGATTGTGTTTATTTTTTTAAAATTTTTTCTTTCCCGGTGGAGAGCGAGATACACCCTTTCTTTTGATGAGGAGGCGCTGTATGTGAATGTGGATTATGGATAAAGAAGGATGGGATGGGATTTGCTTGCCGCGTTCATCCCCGTGACGCGCTATCGCACGCCGCACCGCACCGCACCGCGCCGCCAGCACATACAACAAACACGAACGCACACACGCACGCACGCCCTATGGTGCATATACGATACCCATCGGTATCGGTACTGGTATTGGAGTTACGATGATGGAGCCGGCACTGGAGGCTGGGGCTCGTCGTTCAGGTTGATTGGTTGGAGTATTTTTTCTTTTTCTTTTTTTCCCATTTTTTGTGTTGGACGGTGCTCTTTTTTTTTGCGGGGGGGTTGGAGATGGAGATGTCGAATAGTGTTTCGTTTTTTTGTGGTTGGATACGCGTACCGTGTTTTCTTCCCTCCCTTCCCTTTTTTCCCCTCTTCTCGTTTTCTTTTCTTTTGCTCGCTCTCGTACCGTACCTCAAGTCCTGGTTCACCCGCCTGTATCCCCTCTCTTGCTTCCTCTCGCTCTCTCTCACACCTCTCACACAAACAACAATACCCCAGCTTCTAATCACCCACTCACTCATGTCATGTCATCACACACGCACACACACACACCATACCATACCAGCATGCACTACCCATCCACCACCTACCCCCCGCCTCTGCAATACCATTACCATATTTATCTTCCCCTCTCGCCTTCTCTTCTCCTCACTCTCGTCCTCGCCGTCGCACCACACCATCACACCACACCACACACCACTGCACTACATACGCAACTTACATCGTCGCCCCCCATCATGCCACACCACTCAAGTGATATAATAACTACATAGGTATCACGGTTTTTTAAAAAAAAAATTGTGTTGGTGTTGTGGGGTTGTGTTGTATACTATACTTATATGTGTGGGGGGTTTAAAAATCTTGTGTGTGTGTGTGTGGTTAGTACGTAACCCCCCTTGAAGCAAGGAATCGATATCGGATAAGTACATAGTATATATATACTTCATATATCGGTCCGACGATTTTGGCAGACGATGTAGATATGTAAGAACGGATTCTCATTCAACAAAGTCAGAGCGGTGAGAACACAGCCACCTCTTGATTCCCCTTGAGCCGTTGACGGTTGATCTGTAGCTTCTGTTAATTACTTAAGTCGAGTAACCACCACAAGGCTGGGGCATCTAGGATAATGGGAGATTATTGGATCGACTTCAACTGGTCCGAAGGGCCTTTGTCCCCACTTCCGAGTTCTAGTAAAAGCCTCAGCTACGCCTCTCACCTTGCACTTGTCTCTATCGTGCTCGAGGGAGACACGCCCTCAAAGTTTTCTGCTATTCGGCTGATCGTAGTAGCCAAGCCGGGAGCTGAACTTGTGCGCCCCCCTTTCTCCTGTTTTTTTTTTTTTTTTTTTTTTTTTTTTCTGTGTACTAGAGCGTACATCGGAGACTACTAACTAACGCAATGCTGTGTCATGGCAGACTCTACACGAATACGACGACGCCAATCTCGAACCCCGACACAAGACAGCTTACATACCCAAACACCGACGATTCCTCACGCGACAGCGGGATGCTCGTCATGCGAGTCAGGACGTGCTGGGGTCGCTGTCCCCCGCCAGCCCGAAACGACAAAGACCGGTCTGCACCATCCTCCTGCAAGTTCGCCGCAGCTTAGCGCGGTACGACCTCGCAGTCGGCGCCTATTTCGTTAGCGCGATGGCGAATGAGCCTTGCCTCGGCTGGCAAGTTGTCTTTGACCACGTGCAGGCCATTGACGACGCACGCCGCTGCCGCCGCCGCAACCAAGCTAGACCTGTTCCTAGCGTGCAATATACCTTTCTTGCCTGTTCCGTTTCATAGGCAACAACATGAGCTTACAGGACCGGCGATGTGCGTGCACACGATCCGTGTTTTCTCGTGGTTGAACAATACCACGCACGCCACCTGGTCAAGGCTCTCCCCTCAGATCGTGCAGCATATCGCAAAAGCCGCCATTGGATACAAGCAAGGCGGGTGGAGGAGAACCTTATTGTCACTTGGCCTAGTCTGCAAGGCGTGGTCGCACGTCGTCGACGTCTACTTCATGAGCCTCGGGATCCGGTACGACTGTGACCGGACAACCATTTCTCGCGTTGCGCGTAGTTTGTATGCACGGCCTGAACGGGGCGTTCTGATCCGCGCTCTTTCCGTGGACGATTATTCACCCGTTCCAAGTGCCCGACGATATCAGTTCACAGACGACCAATGGCAGGATCTCATTGCGATCTTGGGGTACGTGGATCCGACAGTGTTAGCGACGGTCAACCTACCCTACCCCGTACCATCGTCTATCTCGGATGAGCTGCTGTACAAATTATCTCGGATGCGCTGCGTTGAGAAGTTTTATTTTGGTCGCAGATTGAACGAGTCGCAGCTGCTGCCCGTTGACATGGAAAAACTTGTCCAAACTTTGATTGCAAATTGGCCGAGTCTTCGTGAGTTGAAATTGGCTGGTTGGTTAACGAGCGATGATCCAGAGTGAGTCCCCCATCCTGAATTGTCATCTTCGTCATTACATTGACCTTCATAGTGCCAAGCCGCCGCTACTACCACCTCTCTCTTGCTCCTTGAGCAAACTTGAGCTTTCCTGCGGCTCTCTTAACTGGTGCTCAACTGAGGTGTTTTGTCTCATCGCCCATACCTTACTTGACGTCTTTCCGGCTCACAAAAGTGGACGGAGTATCTAATCTCGACTTCACCTCATTCCTCAACGCTGTGGCCTCCACACTTGAAAATCTTCACGTGGAAAGTTGCGAGTTTAGCCGTGTCTCTGAAGATGAAGAGTTTGCCATAGATGCAGTAATGCCCAAGCTCGCAGCACTAGTGAATCTATCTGCCGAGGGCCCGGGCTTAGCAACCTGCCTTGCACTCTCTCGAAAGGCTATCGCCCGTCCCCAGCATGGAGCCCTGGTCGAGGTTAAACTGATGCCCGGGAAGAGTGATTTGCATTTGAAAGATATCTTCCCTGCCATGAGCGTGACGGGATGGAAAAGCATTACAGTCATATTCTCTGAATCACCCAATGCACCTGCCCTCATTCAGAGCATCCTGGAAGCCGCCACCAATTGTGGAATCTGTATCGTCCTTGAGGTGGTTACGAAGAATCACAGTTCACAAACTTTTGAGGTTATAGGCATGAACTAGTTATCGCAGATGGGATTGGTAATATTCAATACTTCTATGCTCGCAATCACTGCACAAACAACGATGTTCGTCGTCGACCTGGCAACAAAAGTCAGCACCCAAAAGGAGGAAAGAAATCTCGCTGATCCAGCATACGTATGGTTGTTGTTGCGGACTTGTGATGCAAAAAGGATCTGTGAAAGGGTGGGCCGTTGCGCTCCTGACTCCTGAAACGACCACGCCGCTCTCCACATTCGTCGTGCGTGGTGAGCAGATGGGTGGAGAATGGAAGAATAATCAATGTGATTGAGAAAGAGATCAGGAAGAATATCACGGCCTCTTTCGTCAACTTGATAGAATTAACAGAAAACGACATGATGCGCATGCACTGTTGGGGCAGTGATACCCCACACCTTACCCCACGGCAACTTGATAATGATGTCGAGGGATTTGTGTATTTGATGCACCCTCTGGTATCTCGGTCCATGATCAAGTCTCTGGAGCCTTGAGTCTACAGCAGACGAGAACGAGTACAGGGATAGTAATAGTCCATGTCTCTGACTCGCAAGGTTTCAAGTGTGAGAGGTTGATGCAAGTGAAGACCTTGAGCCCCGCGATCTCCATTTTTGTCCTCTAGGGATCATGATTGATTTCGAGCGAATTTGAGAAATTTTTTACACTCTTGCTTTAGGAGCGCGTCGAGTTCAAGTGTGAATTTGGAACCCCATCGATAGTAATCATTTGTTGATTCCGACGCCATATGCGCCACTAAGTTGTGCAAAAGACTGCGAAAACAAATGACGCAATGGTTTTCGATTGCGAATATAAAGAACTTGCGCCAGTCTCCACTATTCAGTTAAACACCCCACACTGAACACTCACTATCAATATGTCCGGTACTCACGACATCCTTGCCGCCGAGCGTGCAGCAGCAGCAGCTAAGCAGTCGAATCAAGGCATCTGGGAGGGCCGAAGCGAAGGTGCGTCGCTGTCTCATATATCGAATGCCCAATCTGGTGTCGATATCCTCAATGCAGGCCAAGTTCCCGGCGGAGAATCTATTAATAAAGGCGACATAACCAATAAAGGTGTCTCCAGCGGCATAGCGGACAACCGCACGACCGCTCAAGATAATCTAGGCAGTACCGCTTCATCTGACATCCACAGCGGCTCTGCCAGGTCGGGCATCTCGGGCCAGCCGGGACTCCAGCGAAAGTCCCAAACATACGGGTCGAAGCTGGATGAGAATGAGTTGTAAGGAGCTCGATTGAGAGACTAAGACATTTAATAGTGTATTTTTATCGCGCCACACAAGTAAATGCCTTCACAAATTACAATGTAATCATGCAATTCCCATTGTTATGTCGCCCATTGTGTTCAGAAACTTTCGAGGTCGACGTTGAAACTTTTTCGAGCCATCCTGAGGCCAGAGCGAGACGCCAACAGCCAGCAGGGGTTTAAGCGTGCCCAATGTGTCCAGACTCCAGTGGTCCGCACCAGCTGAGCTGAGCCCCTGAAGGCTGAGGTTGAGCTGAGTAGGCCCTTTTTGAGAATGTGATCGATCGATCAACGGACGCGGAACAATGGGCTCAAAATTAAGAAAGTTGAAGAAAGCAGAGTAAAGTTTCCTCTTGTGAAAGAGTTCATTCATATACTGTAATGATAGTCGTCGAATATGGGCCACTGAAGCGAGACAATTTAGTGAGACACATTGAGCGTGGGAGTCAACACAAATAACAAATTTTGGCATAATAGTTTGTTTTTTAACACCATCATTGCAGGCAAAGATGAGCATCGTATCGTCGTACTTCTCGTCGCGTGCGCCTGTCTTCAGGATCAATGTACAGGCCGCCACTTTCATGGACCATCTGTTCGCTATCGTCGCTGGCCTCGGCATTCGCCTGGTCATCGACGTTGTCAACAACCAGGACAATAGACTCACCGGAGCACTTGTAGGGGTGTGGGAGGGAGTGGTTGTGCTACATTTCATCAAGAAAACACCGAAATCCTTCGATCCACATGTTGCCTACGGTGTCCGCATATTCATCGACTTCCTCTTCACAGAGAGCCTCATTCGGCTCTTTATGACCCTGGTTTTTACTGGGATGGGCATCTTGCTTGCGGACATTGCACCTGCAATCTGGGCTGAAGCTGGACTGAGACGCTTTTGGAGGCACCTCCGCCGTGACCTCTATATCATAACCCAGTCGGTCCCTTCAATTCCTTACTTTGCACGTCCTCGCACCGTGCGCTTCTCGCCTTCTCGAGCAACTTCTGTCATCACCTCGGCGCCTCCTTCTCCTTCAATCATCACAATCAATACACAGGCGCCTACTCCCGTTCCACCCAAGCGCCCAGTGCCAGGCTCCTTCCCGGAGTATACTTCGGAGACAGAGACAGAGCTGAGCATCCGTAATCCCGGTTCTGATTATTCGACTTTAACGGGCAACACACGCCTCCGGCGTCCTACCGTTCACACAGAGTCTGAGCTTTCTTACGATCCAGATGCAGAGAACCGGTCATCTTCCAGCTCGCTGACACCTACCCCTGCATTGAGCGAGGCAGATCTACCGAACATCGACGACGTCGAGGACATGGAGCAAGAAGTTGTATTGGAAGAGCAGAAGGACGAATCGACGCCCCGACCATTACCTATTCAACTACCACCCACCCCTTCTAATACTGAATTCACATTACGCCCTCTACCCGAAGAACCTTACGAAGCTCCGCCACCGTCAGCTGCTATTCCCCAAATCCCCGACGACGACGGATGGGAGAACATTAGCCGCCGCGAAGCTAACCCCTCACCTCCACCTGCCACCCAGTTGTCCACCCAACCAGAACGTACTTCCCCTGCTGAAGAACCCTTCGCTTCTGCTGCTGAACAGACGTCGAATGATGCCCCAACTGCAGATGCTGCAGCACCCTCTGGGAGTGCACCTGTGGCTGGCGAACTTGAGATTGACCCATTCGGGGAACAACAGGTCGTCCCAACGACAGCCGAAAACGATAGCGCAGTCACCTCACCTCCAGCAAAGAACGACGGTGATGACTGGCTTAATGAATTGGACGACACTGCCCCTACTACTACGCAGGACAAAGACATTTTCAGTACCGACCGACCTCCATCCTATGCCCCGTTCGAATTCGGCGGTTCCAGTTTTCCTGGAGCTACATGGGGTGGTACCATTCAATCTGCTTCTGGTCGTATGTCTGATCCTTGGGGCGATGGTGGTGCAGGTGGTGCGAGTGCAGGCGCAGGAAAGACGCAGGACCTCGATCTCTGGGATCAGGAGCTAGAGCAGGCCGTAGCTCCTACGACCGAGCAACAAAATTCGAGCACTCCAGCAGAGGTAGACCTACTAGGCTCCACCGATGCAGCGGCGCCCGAGGCCACCACTTCTCTACAGGAAGGCTCGACGCAAGTGTCGCCGATTACCAGACCAGAGGGCAAGACAGCTGAAGCCTCAACAAAGCAAGCTGAGGTGACCCAACCTGAAACTTCAGTCGCTGTGGAGACTGCAGAAACATCCGGTCCGGCAAACGATGACCCCGCCGCTACAGACCAGCAGAAGGCAGACCAGCAGAAGACGCTACTTCCCGGATTAAAGCCACCGGTCATCGACGAAGAGCCTCTCCCGGAGAAGAATACTGACCGACTCGACAAGGCGCTGGATCTCAGGAAAGAGATTATCAAGATTGGAAAAGAGATCATGGCTGCGAACCGCGGTCTTGTGTGGACAACTACTGCCGCTAATAAGGAAGCTGTTATAGTTGAAATTAAGGAGAAGCAGGATAAATTGGAGGCTCTCAAAGCCAAGGCCGAACGGTGGTATGCAATTGGTATGTGTTTCATTCCAGCTTCCATTCCAGCTTCTGCAAATTCTCTCATACTGAAAGTTGAATTAGTCTCTGACGGAGATGAGGATGACCCATCTAAGGAAGTGGATTTATCCGAAGCACCAGTTGAAGCGTTCATGGCTGGCGCTCAAACCGCCATAGTTCTCTGCCTCCTTAGGAATGCCAAATCTGTTATCATTGCGGTTGGGAGGGTCACCGTCAAAGGAGGTAAGGCTCGTAAAACGGCGCTTTGCGCCAGGCTCGACAAGTGCGTTCATAATTGACTCCTGACACTGACTTGCGTTGCTGACGTCCATTTAGACTGGACTTATCCAGCCGGGCGTATTCCATTGGTCAAAAAGAAATTACCGTCACTCTTCCAACTTCGGATTTATGATTCTCTCCATCTCCATCATCTCTCCATAGCGATACCTTATTTTACGACACTAACGACACGAAATGCCTTGCAACTCTCCCTTCTTCACAATGCAGTTTTGGGTTGTACAATGTATTTAAGCCTACACATTGTGCACTGTACATATGTAGTAGTATGGATCCACTATTTCTGGGGTATATGTCTCCTTACTTATCTTTGACCTATTCTGATTCAACGTGCTTGTGAGAATCCCCCGGTGGATAAGCTCTCAGGCAGTCCTCCAAGGCAGTCGTCGGCAGCGGCCTTGTCCGCTGTGAGTGTAATGACCACTTCTCCACCAACGCGGAATACGTCGTAGAAGTCAAAGTGGCAGCGTGAAGCGGCGGGGACACCGTTGATGGTGACGTTCTGCACATACGCGGCAACGCCAGGCGGAATGGTTTTCTGCACTGACTTCGCATTATAGTTGAGGGTGGTGATCGTAGTGCTGACGTTCAGGAAAAAATTATGAATGGTGTACTTGGGAACGAAGGGAGACAGGATCAGGAGTTCTGTCGTTGAAGGCACTGCAGCAAGCAACAGCAAGTCTGTACGAGTGTACACCTAGGCATGCGATTGATCACTTACCTGGGTAGAGACCAAGTAGGTGGAAAGATAGTAACGAGGCCATTGCAGCCTGGTCGTCATTTCCAGGCAGGCCAGCCGAGGCTACACAGGATCAGGCCATCGCAACAAGGGAATATGAGAGAGCAGACTGACTTATGTCGAAATTTGTGAATACAACTTCTCGAACGCGGTCAACAGACAAAGCAGGATGGTTAGCATAATGATAACCAATTGGCGTCTACTTCTACTCAAAAAACGGCGAGATACTTTCAAGGATATTCTACGCACCTGGAAAGATGGTTCATTTCCAGCAAGATAATATCCAGCCTACGGAAGTTAAGTCAATGGGGGGAAGCGGACAGTAGCAGACAGTACAGCTCACATCAAAGAAATGATCAAGCCGTTTAATAAAAGTGTCCTGCGAAAGTAATCGTGAGGGGTATAACACAGAGCGGAAGGGCGTGTCACTCACGTTCCCACCCATGAGGTCGATCAAGTGTGCAGTGTCATGGGGAGCAAACCTAGCGATATTTAATTGCATTGCCTGGGATCACAGAGCCGCCATTGCGTACCAACTGTATTCCCAAGAGGACGACTCGTAGAATCCATTCAAATTATTGCTTTGTAATGAGCAAGACCGTGATGAGTTTTTATCGTTTGGCGAACAATCGACAGGGTTGTTGAATGCAAATGTGCCGTTGGAGAAGCGTTTTTGCATGAAACCTGAAGACCATACGCTATCAGAACGATTCACCTCGCCCATGAAACATCGATTATGTACCATGGAAGCCGTCGCTTACGACACTCGGATCCCAGACGTTGCGGTAGAACTATACCAAAAACATTGAGATATATTTGATAAAGGGGCATAAAAAATGTATACCAGAGATCGGTTGGTATATCGATCTACATCATCGGTCTTTCCAAGCAGTTGTGCCACTTGCCGAATTCCGAAGTCCTCAAAAGCATACTGTGAAAGGACTGTCAGATTCGAAGGTTGTTACTACTTCCAACCTCACCTCGAGCGTTCGGCTTCCTTCTCTAGTTTGTCGTCCAGTGCTTGAAACGTCCAATACAGCAAAGGGAACGTAACCGAATTGCCTAACCATAGATGTCAGTTTGCGTACAGAATACTTGCGTGAAACCAGGTTACTTGTAGACGTTGACTTGTCTTCCTTGGATATTCCATTCCGGTGGGTTGAGGTCACCGTCAGTTAGCAGGGCAGAATATAGCTCGTTCAAGTCAATGCCTAGCTGCTGCGCTTCATTGTGGTAGTTCACTGCAAAGTGGGAAACTATGTTATCCGCACTCGATCCTAAACAAAATTTATGAGAGATTGGTCAACGAGGAAATATCATCAACTGAAGCGCCGACCTCCTTGAGTCCAGCCTGGCAAATTATTGGCGCGACACTCTGGCATCCACCCGTTCTTTCGCCAGCCATCGATATAACTGTCGACAATCTGAGCGAACTCGACAGGCGAGTGTAGAGCCAATAATGGGTAGAAGGTCCTGAACTACAGGTAGTTTCCCCCCAAGTCAGATACAGTGTGCCAGGGTTCTAAAATGCTGCTTACAGTGTCCCAGCTAATGAGAGAATTGAGTACATAAGAGCACCAAGATAGCCTAATGCACACACCTGCAGTACAAAGAATCAAAGTAGAATGAGGACGTGTTCTCAAAAACGCCTTGCGTTTCGCCAGTTGCGTTGTTCTGCGTGACGCCGTGAGATAATGTAGCCAGAACCTCTGCACACAGCTCCATACCGGAGTCAAAGAGGCACGATAAAGTGACGAATATAGCATCTCCGTCACATTCGCCGGCGTATTGGTGATGTCAATCTCGACCTTGCTGAGCTTCTCTTGCCACTGAGCCTTTGCATTCTCCAAGATCTGTTCGAAAGTCGCATCTCCGACCTCGGACTCCGCGTTTGCACACGCTTGTTCAGTGGATACAAAGGAAATGCCGACGCGGAGGATGATCTGTGGGTTTGTTGATGCTGAGGGTGGGACGTCGAAGGAGAATAGAGCGCCGGATTGATAGACGCCTCCTATGAGATTTAGGGTAAGGTTGAGGTGGGTTTGTCCAAGACCTTTTGCATCCAATCCGAACCTAGTATGGATAGATATTATTATCAGCTTACGTCCGTCCAAAGGGTGAAAGAAGGATAGTTACGTGTCCCCAGTCCAGACTCCGTATTCACTGAGCTTCTGTTTGCCTCCATTCAAAAGATCATAACAGGCGAAGGCCTGGTAGTTGAACCTCCCTGGGCCAAAACTAGACAACGAACCTTATAAGCCTTGCTGCGATAGAATGAAGGACCTGAAGATTGACCTTGATCCCCAACGACCACCAATCGTAATCCTCCCCTTCGTTGGGTCAATATCAAGCTGACCACCAGCGAATGACACCGGAAGGTCGTTAGCGAGATCAAGCACGAAGTAAGGTTTGGATTTAGCGGGGAACGTGAACCTCTCCAGACCGGCGCGGCGTGTTGGTGTCGCTTCCATCTTGATGTTGTTGTCCAGCGTCTGAGCGAAATATCCTGGCGACGCATCTGTTTACACGTGTGAGGTTAATCGACATTGAAAAGAAGAATGTTGCCTACCATCGGTATTGAGTTTACGAAGTCTCTGGCGGGCCGCGAGTGTCGTGGTGCAAGTGTTAAATCCATGCGGACATACAATAGGCATAACTTCGAAATTTCCGTAAGTGCCTACGCGCATGTGTCAATAGATTTCTTCCCTGAACTCTCCCAAGCTTGGTCCTCACCAAGAGATGAGCCAGTACCACTGTCGTGAAGTGGGCTGATACCACGAATGTGCTCATTTGGGTCGGCGATATATCCTATGCCATGTCGGATGAGTTTCGAATGTGGCCATGTGACGGTGCAAAGTACCAGCAGGTGCGTAACCAGTCAAATCTGTAGAGAATTTCACCTGTGCGCACATGCACGGCTTCGTTAAGAAATATTCATGACCTCATCACATTAGATTAAATGCTCACCATTCCGAATGGCAGGGAGGCCCCAGGGCTAAAATAGTTATCATGAGCTACAAAGTAAGTAATATTCCATCAAAGAGCCAAGGCGTACCAGACATCTCCGTCGTTGGCTGGATGCCACTTAGTAAGTGAAAGGAGTGACGCGGGATACAAATGACTCAACCTGTTCCAATGAAAGGGTTGACGAACGCGGTGAGGTCAGGATTCGGCTGGTTGGCAGCAGCCTTAATGGCAGCCGAAATTCTTTTTTGTAGATCAGGGGACGGTTGAGCCGATGCCGACAACGCTAATGCTAGAGTCAGCGCTGCCGAAGTGCGAGAGAAGAACATAGCGAAGAGGGGGTGAATTTCTGTCTCTTCCCCTGCCCCCTTATTAATGCTTTCAAAAGAACCATCAGCTAATAAAGGATCAAGCACATGGAACGTGTCAAGAGGTCTGAAAATACCTCGTGTTTCAGCGGGCGCGTTGAAGAAGCCGTAAGTCAGCCACCTGGAATTTGGAGTAGAGCATAAAGGAGGCTTGGGGGCGGCTTCACACACGGTATCTCGTGATCAATTTGCATAATATTCCAGGAGTATCTACATGTGCTTCGGTGGTCAGAGAACGCGTCTGTGAGAGGGATTCACTGCGCTAGGACTCGTAATCGGGGATATGCGACGAGGAAAGAAGGGTCGAGAGAGAGTTCCAACATCCTCAGCCCCTAGAGGAATTAAAGTCCCTGCTGGAAGGTCATTTGAGCCGGCGGCACCTCGTGGATTGAGCAGGTAGTTAGGCTTTAGGGGTGCCAATTGTCTATTTGCTGGTCTTCTGAATGTGCAAATTAGCAACTGAGCTTTCCACCCAATGTAAGAAGGACGTCATTATGACTCAAGAACTTTACTCACTTTATGGCTGGGTTACTACTATCTTTTACGCGCGATTTTCTCAATTTCTGATAAAACAAGGTCAAGCCCTTCGTCTCCCCAGAATCGGCGTTCATGCGATGAGAGTTTTCGTAGGACGTATGTAGCCGCGTCGGTATCATCGCGTCCAATGCCAATGCGAAATCGGTGAAAGTTCAAGTCATTTCCCAGTGCAGAGATGATACTTTTGACGCCATTATGTCCGTTTGCTGAGCCTCCCAGTCTAGCATGCATAGTTTCAACCTTGTGCGATAAGGAATCCGAGATGACGATCATAGAGCTGGGTGACTGAACGGTCCGGCGACAGGCAGCAGCAATAGATGGTCCAGAGATATTCATGAGGGATTCTGGCGTTTGAAATTAGCCCCTGAGGTCACGAGATGAAATCAAACGCGTACTGGACTTGTAAAGATGAAGAGAGACCATGGTTTCCCCAATTGCGACGTTACCGTGTCCCAGGAAACCATTTCTATCGGCAGACATGCTAATACCAAGGCGAGTGGCGAGAGCATCGATGATCAGCTGGCCGATGCTGTAAGAACGTGCACCATAAGTAGATGAACGTTTGACATGTCGAATACAAACTTGCCTATGCCGAGTTAAGGGCATTGGAAGGTTTCCCAAGCCGACGATGAGGATGTTGGGGAGAAGAACGGTCATTTCTATAGTCTACTGAGAGTATAACAGAATTATGGATGGATTATAAAGACGAGGTCATGATTATATAGCCAAGACTGGAAAGTGAAGCAGTCATTCTCTGTCAGAGCTCTTAGTCATCCACTCTTACCGCCAAGAATAGCAACCGATCAAACAACATTTGCTCTGCCCTGTTCCGTGATGTCCGTGTTGAACAATCACATTTCTGAAGTCCTCTGCTCCATCGTTCACTTATCATCAACCTTTCATTCTTTTTCTTTTTCGTTCTTTCCCCGTTGACGAGTTTCACCGCCACGATGACCACGACTGCGCTCGAGACAAGGACGTCTGGCTTTTCTAGCCATCGCAGACGTCGTCTCTCTACCCCAAGTTCAAGTATACAGACAGCGAAGCTGCATTTATGCCAGCAGCTGCCTCTATCTCTTGAGGCTCTCGACCTCTCGTCGGCTTCCCCGACCCAAACCTTGGCCTCTCTCCGATATCTTGTCCTTTCATACCTCGCAGAGCTCGAGGAACGGCTATCCAACCTCGAATCGCCCGATCTGGAGGCATGGAAAACGATGGGAGAGCTCACTATTGAAGAGGCCAGACAGTGGGCTCGAACGGCCTTAGAAATGCTCGAGGGGATCCGTGCAGATGTGTGCTCTCATCTGCCCGAGCTGCATTTCGCAGAAATGTCGGTGGAAAGTTTTAAGTCCCATCTTCCAGACCTTCCGGACGTGCCAGGGCTTCACGAGATGAGATCACATCTTCCGGACATGCCAAATGTTCGATCCCACCTTCCAGACATGCCCCATATACCCCACCTACCCGACATGCCTGACGTCCGTTCTCGTATTTCGGACATGAGACTACGACTCGATGATGTTCGCTCCCGATTTAACGACCTAGACTTCAAGACTCCATTAAAATACATTCCAACTCTGTCCAGCAACCTAAACAACCTACAGTCCCACCTTTCGTCGATGGAGCTTCCTTCACCGCTCGAAATATCAAGCCTCGCACCTAGTGCCATGATTGTCGACCTCCTTGAAACACTGCTGACTTCCGAGCTCGTCACCGACCTTCTAAACAGTCCGGTGGAGCTGGTTGAAGAGACGGAGGACATGCTCCACAGAGCTGCAAACGACGTGGCCAATGCCGTCAAACGATCGCTACAAGGAGTGCGCCTGTTACAGTACTCCGATCTTCCACAGCAGTGGCAGAACAACCCCTTTGTTACCCATGGCTACCGGTACGTGCACCTGCTTGCAATGTCATACGTTTCATTCATTCGTTCATTTACTTTTAGATTTATACCCTTAGAAAAATGGCCCCTGATTCTCATGTCAATTTTCGCCTTCCATAACGAAACCCGTCAGTTGAATCGCTTGAATTTTAACACTTATCCTCTAATACGATCTTCAGTAAATATACATACTCATCTAATCCCATTTTTTGTATGGGGACTGAATTCGGTACCGTTCTTCAACCCGAATGCCATCATCGACACTCCGGAACGGCTATTCATGTGCTTTGCTCTTCTCTGCCTCTTCAGCAGTGCCGTTTGGCACACCATGTCTGGATGTGCGGACGGGAAAAGCATGGACCTCTGTGCACGCATTGATTATGTCGGCATTGGCTGGTAGGATCGCTTTCAATGTGGCCCAGCGTAGATTGATACTCACACAATCACCAGGCTTATCAGTGCCAGCGTTGGGACTGTAGTCTTTTATGGGTACACCTGCCATCCGACGTTTGGACAAACTTTTTTATCACTCTGCTTTCTTACTGGCCTCGCGGGCAACATCTTTCCCTTCATGGATTGGTTCAATAAGAATGAATACCGAGTAAATGATCCCATCGTTCTAACATGTATACCATTGACACGCATCTGCTCAGATCGTCCGTGTTGGGTTCTTTCTTAGTCTTGCGTTTTCGGCGCTCGCGCCTCTGGCAGGACTAGGCCTTCTTCACTCATGGCGGGAGATGTATGCCTATATTGGTCCGTACCCACACATCATTTCACTTGATGGACAGATCTTGTTGACTCCTTTCCTCGCGCAGGCCCTGTTGTTCCTTCGCTGCTGTCATACATCATAGGCCTCATGTTCTACGTGTCGCACTTCCCTGAACGCATCCTCCCCCCAAGCATCCAACACAAACTTGATCGCATCGGTGGTGGTGAGTGCTGGTTTCGATATTACATGTAAAGAGGCTCACCATCTTGCTGGCACCCATATAGGGTCGCACTGTATCTGGCACTGCTTCATCGTCCTCGCCGTTAACCAGCATCGGTCGGCTATCGCATCGTTGAGGGAGGGTATGCAGTGTATGGCATCGTATTAATATGGTCATGAGAGCTCGCTTATTTATTGGTTGAATTCAAAACATCCTTTTATTTCCATGTGGCATTGTCATGAAGGCTCACGTATGAAAAAGCCAAAGCTCATCACTACCGGCAGGAATAAGCCCATGGTCAGTTTTATCTTGTGAGTTTCCATTGCATCTGAGAGTCGATTTTACAGGATCATAGTATTACATATATACTGGATAGATTTATCATGTACACAGCTGCATAGGAACAGCAACGGCAGGCTCTTGAGCATGTTCAGAGGACTACCATGAGGCCGACCCATAGGTTCTCCGCCGCTTGGAATACCTCTACCACACGAATCCTTGCGAAGGGTGTGTAGCCTGGTCCGACGCGGATACCAGGCCCTTGAAATTTGTGGCAATTTTCCTAAAGGAGCCCAAGGGTGAGAATTTAATATTCGAGGGCGTTAAAGAGAACCACCCACGACAATGAACCTTTCGCAACTATTCGCCACTGCATAGACCAGGTCCGAAACACTGGTATCAATTCGGATGTGATGCTGGTAGTGGGACGGCAACTCGCAGGGTAAGTGATTATACCCCTCGAGCTTTATTCTTAAGTCAACAAGGCAGGCGTACTCGGTGGAACCTATCGGGACAGACCTGAAATCCAAAGAGAGGGACATGCGGTGGGGCAAAGCGTCTTCTCATGTTAACTTCATCCATTCCATACGGGAACCTGATCACAGGAGGTCTCTTAGCCCAGGCCCTGAGATCAGAAAAGGGAAATCCAGATTCCCGAGTGTTGTTGGATTTGCCAAAGATCCTGATTGGTTGTGGGAGGGGTTTATGTGGCCAGATTTGTCTGGTCAAGCTGGCGTGTCGAGCGATGGGGATTTCGACCAACATAATCAATTGAGATGCTGCCGGTAGCTTCGAGTTGTCATCGTCCTTTGGAAAGTTCTCACGTCTAAAAGTATGTTGAAATCCCCACTGCGTAGCACCAGGATTGCGACGGGGAGTGTGATATTTGTTCCCTGGACAGGCTGGACGTGCCATTGGCAGGGAGGGAAGCAATATTCTGCCTTGCTCTTGAGGAACGAAGGAAGTGGATGGGGGCATAGCGCTAGGATGGAGAAGAAAAATAGTGTGCGGTGTGTCAACTTCTAGTGTTGGATTTTATACCTCGCTAGATTCTACCGGCCAGCTGAACAAGTCTGGCCCCATGGTAGGCCCTATTGTCAAAGCTCCTGGACGTTGTCTCTGGCCACTGTCATAATATGAGCTCCAATTCCCGGTGTACCTACAGCCATACTTTCTCTATGAAAGAAGGAACTTGAAAATGATTGATCTCATCATGGTCTCAAAGTCGACTTTGGTCACGACTTGGGGCGGAATTGGACGATCCTGGTTGTACCTTTCCCATATATCAAGAAGGTAAACCGAAACTCTGACAGAATTTGGCCCTGGTTCTATGCAAAGCTTTTCATTGCGGCCAAAAAAAAAGAGAAAAAGAAAGAAAATAACAATAATATTGAGTGACGCCACCGATTGTCATTGTCACCTTCCTATTGTCTCGATATTGCCTAACTACTCTGCGTCTCAGACGAAAAAAAAAGAAAATCAATTAATCACAATCTTAGAAAAATAACAAAAGAAGTATCACAAAGTTTGACGCCGCTGGAAGTTCTGAGACATGTCATCCGGAAGTTCATCATGAGCTCTCGCGCAGGGGGCGGTCAAACAATGTCCGAGCTCAAGCTACGACGGCTGATAGAGCATAACCAACGTCTACGGGAAGATTTATCTCGTCCTAGAATGCACGTCAGCGACGCAAGCTCCAGGTGAGCAATCATCAAACTCAACGCCCATGTTTGCGCCTGGCCCCTAATCGCATCTCCCCAGCCTTATCAATTATTGTAAAACGACGAAAGACCATTTGGTGAGTTTCTTTGTAGTACGTACTCTCCAGCTGTACATAAGTTTGCTTATTGTTCCGCCCTTTTCGTAGATTCCTTCCATCTGGGGGGTCAGTTCGGAAAACCCCTACCGAAGGCCAACGAAGAAATGTGGACATTGTTCCATCCAATAATCATTGTGCACCACTTGTTCCTTTCCTCCTTGTTCCCTGGTGCTGGTGCGGAACGCTGGGACCAGACAATTCACGCCGAAACTGGGCGGCAATATATTACAGCTGCTATTTTAGCTCGCGAAAGGCTGAGCTCTTGTCGTCAAAGCCGCTATCGCGGAAATTTTGCAGAGACGATCAAGAAGATATTCTTATCCTTAAATTACGACCAGTATTGTGTAGAGCACCGGTGCACACATCATAGTTTGCTCCTCACTCCATCGACATCCAGATACACAAATTTGTAGTAAAGCTTCAATGAATCCGGATTAGCCACCGTCCCACTGGGCTTCAAATTGGACCCTGAAACAATCTGTTTGACAGCAATTTCTATTTTCTTCCCGTTGACCGTATACTACCGATGCATCGATATCAATTCTTACACAAGAGTTGGAAATGTGAACGTACTGGTATGTCTTCGATCTCAAAGATGTACTTTGGGACGTGTCTTGCGCTGAGCGCTGAGCGGATCTCAGCCTTGATTTCTGTTCCGAGCTTTGGGGTAAGTCTTGTCCCGGGGCGCATCTTTAAGAACAGCAAGACACGTTCATCTAGGTCTTGTGGACGCCGCTGCCCAATACAGAGGGAGTCATCGATGGTATGGGTGAACTTTTCCATTACGGAGTATACCTCACCCGAACCAAAGCGGACACCGCTTGGATTCAGCACGCCATCACTAATAATGGTATTGATAAGCTGCTTCTAACTTTGAAGGGTTACGGCCACTTGCCTGCGCCCCAATATCATCAGGCCTTTGGTCGCAGGGTTTACAATAATAAAGTCGCCTTGTCTCCAAACACCTACATGGATGGTAATCAGTGAAGTTCGCGACCCTGAAGGAACCGCAGACTACAAGTTTGGGAACGCACCAGGATACATGCTGAAGTACGCATCCCGAAGCTTCTCCCCTGTTTTATCGCCCCAGAAGTACAGTGGCAACGAAGGGTGGGGTCGTGTGCACACCAGTTCCCCGGGAGAACCAGTGTGCTCAATATTGTTACCGGAGGGATCATACACTTCGACCTTCATTCCTAACGCCTTGCATTGAATTTCTGATGTCAAAGCTATCAGAGTACCGGTCTGGTGGTGAAAAATGAGCAGATGTCGTACCTCCGGTGTAAACAGGCAAATTGGATGTTCCTGTGACGACTGGCAGACAGGCATAGCATATAGCTGAGCTTTGATGTGTTAGGATCAGAAATTACTTACATGAAGAGCAAATGTCGGTGCCACCACTCGTAGAGATGAGATGTATCTTCTCTCTGCCAAATGCTTTCTGTGCCCAGTCAAACATGGGTGGCGTAAGTACGGCGCCGGTGCAACTAATTACACGCAGAGCTTCAAAGGGCCCGATATCAACTAACATGTTCATATGAGCTCAGTTCGAGGCTCTAACGATAATATAACGTACGAGGCTTGATTTCCTGGCCAGCCACTTCAGCTAAAAAGCGAGGGCTGGTTCCTAGGAAGGATACACTGGAGTTCCTTTGTTAGGGTGTGTGGTCCAAAATTGAAAAGGGAAACACTTTTGGTCATTAATGAACTTGAGATATGTGCGAACGTTGGGGTAGAAAGGCGAGCCATCGTATAGGATGAGGCGAGCCCCACATGCAAGACCGCTCAGCATGTACGTCCACATCATCCACCCGGTCTGTACCAATCGTTAATTCTCAAAGTAATGTGGGGGTTTATGCAGCCTACGGTTGTATACTGGAAGTAAGTGTCGTCCGCAACCAAACCCATCCCGATCCGTAAGTCCTTCTGGTTTTGTAATAGGACACCCTAGAAGTATGATTTAACTCCACTTCAGTTACAAGCCTTGTAAGAACATACGCCACTGCCTTACCCCAGCAGAATGAACGATGCACTTAGGCTTTCCCGATGTTCCTGAGCTATACAGAATGAAAAGAGGCTGGTTGAACGGAAGCTGCTCAAAGGTGAGGTTGCGACCATCTCCTGTAGCCAGGAATACCGAAAGACCAGTCCTAGAACAGTACGGGATAGTAGTAAGAAAAGTATCTATATGTGAGAGAACATGGTTGGAACTTACGCCTTTTGTATGTCCTGCTGAAACTCGTTCCCGGTCCGTACACTGGGAAGCAGGATAGCCTGTTGTAAACCTTTATCTGCAAGGTCATTGATCACGGCCAAGACCTTAGGCATAAGATTGACAGTTTTGCCAGAGTAGACAACCTCCGTCTCGGTAAAGATAAACTTGGGCTGAATCTGACGGTATCTATCGAGGATTCCCTATTTTACAGTACTATGATCTGAGGATGCAGTTGCAAATGATTCGCGTGTTTTACATACCTCCGTTCCCATGTCAGTTGCAGTACTGGAGAATATACCACCAATGCTGGCTGTCGCCAGCGCAATCGTAATGGCTGTTATAGAATTGGTGACGATAGCTGGAAGGATTACGTTGAAAAATAGAGAAGAAGCAAGTGAAAGAACCTCACCGGCAACTCTATCACCCACTTGTAGTCCATTGACTCTCAGAGCTGCAGCCATTTTCCGCACTAATTCGCGTAGTTCACGAAAAGTGTAGTCTGTCACAATGCTCGATTCTCCAGAAGCTGTGCATGCTATCCGATCGTTGTTGTGCCATAGAAGGTTCTCCGCGTAATTGAGTCTTGCACCTGGAAACCATTCAGGTATCTCAGGCAGCTTGCCTGGTATAATGATCTGATAATAGCAAAGAACCCTGATTAATTGTGACGAGAACGGAATGGTCATGAACGGACGGGCCTGCTTTGGGTTTGGAGGTATAGATGAAATAATGCCCAAGTATTCCCAGAGGTCCAACCAAAACGTGTAATCTTCGACTGAATACTTGTGGAGGTCGTGATAGTTTGCTGTGGCGTGTTCGATGAGCCTCTATCAATTCGGTTCCGCGCTGATACTAAGCACCTAGTTTCAGTCCATGCTTGAGGTTGATAGTCCTGCGGAACACTTCAATGGGTGTTATCTTAGGTTGCGTAGGTTTCCAGAGAAGCTGGGACTGGGAGAAGTAAGGATCTGGGGTCATGATAGTGGTCTAGCTGTTGGGCACTCTAATCTGGTTTTGAGTTCGTAGTAGCCTATGTGGTTGAGGGTGAGGTCAAGAGTGTCCATGGAAATGCGGGGAAGCGCCGGAAGATAGTAACCGGACCGCGGAGGTCCGTCCCCTTCCCATCCTTCCTCTCAGTGAAGCAAGCGTGGTAAACCCCTTAAATTTAGAAAGGACTTGGGCATCTCACCAGGTGATCATGAACTAGAGGGATCATGTACCGTTAGATTCAATATTGTTGGCAGGCGCCTAGCGAACTTTTAGTGACTGTTTGGATAATAGTACAGACTGCACATGAGCGTGCTAAGCCTAGCTAACGATTCACTCATTGACTATAGCGCTAAGACTTGAAATATATTTTTGCGTGGGGTCGACTGATGTTAATTTCAGATAGTGGAGCATACAGGCCTTGCGATGATGCATTATCGGTCCATCTGGTGTTAGGAGTGGTCAAAAACCACGAGGTATAACAACAACGGGCTTCATTCGCGCAGAGAGTCGTACTAGAAATGTCAGTGGAGGCACGCATGGTGGTCCACGCAGTCAATTGGGCGCGTTTGACGCGTGTAAAAACTAAAAACATGTTGTTGAAATGTTTGAAGTGAGCATATAACTATGTAGATCGTTGATAATGGACCAACGTAACGCAGACGAAAGCCGCACGATCCCATCCAGCTGTGTCGCGTCCGACTTCGGATACCGAGTCGTAACTTCCGCGTTTCAAAAGTTCTTAGATGATTCATGTTTCGACCATTTATTGAAACGGGAAGGTGGATACACACTTCAGCATTACTGGAGGTAAAACGAGCCTTGAGTTCATAGGGTCACGCGGAATCGTGACGTCGAGAATTGAAAGCACGTGGTATGTACAGCAGCACGTAACCGTGGTCCTCTGGAACGCCAACGCCAGGCTCATTTTAGCAGGCTATAACTTCGCTGTTCTAGTCCTTTCTCCGTTGACTCACTCTACGACACTCCCATCATCACCGCATGGCGCAAACCTCTTTCCAAACCGTGCCAGACGCGGTTCCTTCCCCTTCCAAACCCCCTGTCAATGGCCACCTCACGAACGGCATCAGCACAGCAAGCACTGAAAGACTTCAAATCATTAACGATGAGAAGGAATTCACGTTAGTCCATATTTTTGACCACCTAAACGAGCTGCTCATTCTCTCATTGTTAGACCTGACTTGACTACTCAGATCGAGCGGTGGGGTCTCCGGGATGCCGGATTCGACTACAATTTGGTTGCAGTCTTTGGCTCTCAATCCACTGGGAAAAGTGAAGGCTCCACTATTCATCGAAGGGCTTCCCTAATATATTGGACAGGCACATTGCTCAACAGACTCTTCGGAACAACTTTCGATGTCATGGACGAAACCAGGCGGCAACAGACTACCAAAGGTGGGCATTCTGGTATACGAGTGAGGAATTTGACGCATATACTGTCACAACAGGTATCTGGATGTGTCGTGGTAGAGACATGAACGTCATGGTTATGGATGTCGAGGGAACAGACGGACGCGAACGCGGAGAGGACCAGGTTCGCGTCTTCTTGGCCTTACGAGCACATATTCTCACCCCAAGTAGGATTTCGAACGCAAATCTGCTCTATTCTCCCTAGCCTCTTCAGAAATTCTCATTGTCAACTTGTGGGAGCACCAAGTTGGCCTGTACCAAGGAGCGAACATGGGACTTCTGAAGACCGTATTCGAAGTCAACTTGGGCCTGTTTGGCAAGAAAACTCATGATGGGTGCGTGCGATTTGTAATTGCTACGAGTACACGTACTGAAACTTTCCTTGATTAGCACTAACGGCCGCACTCTGCTTCTCTTCGTCATCCGAGATCATATCGGTGTAACGCCATTGGCCAACCTCGAAGCTACCCTCGCAGCGGACCTGACTCGGATCTGGGATAGCCTTGCCAAACCTTCTGAACTGAAAGATCGCAAACTCTCTGATTACTTCGATTTGTCCTTCACCGCACTCCCTCATAAAATTCTATCTGCGGACAAGTTCGAGGCTGAAGTGCAGAACTTGCGCACCCGCTTCGTCAACAAGTCCAACGAAGATTACCTCTTCAAGCCCGCATATCACAAGCGCATCCCCGCAGATGGCGTGGCGTTCTATATGGAAAACATCTGGGTTAGTCGTGTTCTTTTTGCCACTCTCGTTCTCCAAATTGAAGCAACATACAGGACCAAGTCCAATCAAACAAGGACCTTGACTTACCTACCCAGCAAGAGTTACTGGCCCAGTTCCGTTGCGACGAGATTTCTGCCGTGGCGTTCTCAGAATTCAGCGAGCAGGCGAAATCCCAAAAACGACCAGTGGAGTCTGGGCGCGTTGTCGAAGGTCTCGGCGCACTCATGAAGAACTGGAGAACTGACGCCCTCAGTGAGTCGTCCCTGCTATTATGATCATCAAACCCTGTCTGATAAGCTACTGTTTTCCTCTTAACCCTGCAGCACGATATGACCGCGACGCGTCACGGTACCACAAAGGCGTGTACACTCGCAAGCGCGCGGATCTCACTGCCTCGCTGGATTCGACCCTTTCGCCGTTGTTCCTCGGACAGCTCAAGAACTTGCACAAAACTTGCCTCGTTACTTTCAAGAAAGAGATGCTTGATGGGTTACATGGAGACTCGTATAGCTTTGCGGATGTGGTGTACAAGGCCCAGGGACGTTGTGTGGAGACCTTCTCGACAGGGGCTCAAGAGGCATTGGTGGAAGGCACAGAATGGGTTTGGGAAGATGAGCTGGAGTCGTTGAAGGAGGAGGTCCGAGCAGTCGCTGATCAGTGCAGAAAGGATGAGACGAAGAAGATGGTCAACCTTGTTGAGGTAACCAGACTATTGATCGCGATCTTTTTTGTCCCAACACTAATGCTTGCAATCGACAGAAAAATTTCAAGAAGCAGATTTCCGAACCTGTCGACCTGGCTCTTAACAAAGCTCAGCCCAGTATGTGGGATGGCGTCTTGAAGACTTTCAGGAACACCCTTGACAAAGCAGAGACGACATATCTCACGAAAGCCAAAAGTAAGTTGCACTGCCAGCTTGTTTCAACATGTGGTTTACATAGGTAACTTCGGCAGGCTTCAACTGCACTGAAGAGGAGAACACTACTTCGCTCGCCACCCTCAGAAAACGTGCCTGGCTCGCCTTGCGGGCTAAGATTGACGAGCAAACAGCGGACCCCGTCATCCTCAGCAAGCTGCGCGCTCACTTCGAGGAACGGTTCCGTTATGACGACCAAGGGGTTCCACGTGTGTGGAAACCCGAAGATGACATAGATTCTGCCTTCAAGAAGGCCAAGGACGAGGTACATTCTTATCTTGCTTTCCTTACTATATGTAGATCTGACTTTTATCGGATAAATAGACTCTGGAGCTCGTTCCTCTATATTCAAAAATCGCCCCTGTCGACCTTGAACTTGAATACAGCCTTCCATCTGAGCCGACCGACTCGTTATCATCGGACGACTTTGACTTCCCTGCCACGCTTATTATTTTCACGGAGACGAAGACACTAGAGCTTACCAACAAGTTCCGCCGCGATGCAGATGCGTACTACGTGGAGGCGAAACGCAGCACAGTCGCCAGCATCGCCCAGATTCCTTACTGGATGTATGGAGTGCTGGTCGTTTTGGGATGGAATGAGGCGATGACCGTCCTGTTCAACCCCTTGTACTTTACATTCCTGTTAATTGCTTTAGCTTCTGCGTAGGTCATGACTCAGTTTTCTTCCTTTCGTTACTAAGCTTCCTTTGTCCTTTTTTAGGTATGCGATCGTGCAGCTTGGCTTGGTAGGGCCATTGTTCCAAGTAACGCGGACAGTTGGGAATGAAGTACGTGATTGTTGACTGCACTCACATCTGCAGAATCGCTGACCTTTGTTTCGTAGCTGCAACGCCAAGCTTCCGCTCGCCTTCGCGAACACTTCAGCGAACCTGTGCTCGCACAACCTGTCCGCGCGCGGTCACAATCGGCACAACCTGAAGACGAAGATCTCAACGAAGATCTGAGGAGGCGACAACTCTGAAACCACCATCGTGTCTTGCACAAAAGCACACAAGCTGCTGTTGTATTTCCTGTTTCAGTCTTGGAGGACTAGAGGGTAGTAGGACATGTTTTTATATCACTGGCGGATTAATTAATCTTATGACTATCGAACGACTCGCCTCACAAGCCAATGCAAATTGGTTCGAAGATAGATGGATAATAGATATCGATGTTGATTTTGACAGGATGTTGCAGTTATTTTTGTGGGCCGAGTCACTGCTAGCTAAAATATTTCAGAATGGAAGGGCGTCCTATTGCAGGTTATGGATCGGTACGAAAGTTGAATGAACCAAAGGGGAGGGATCCTGCTTGATTTTGGGGTTTTTCTTGCATTTCCTCTTTGGAGCTAGGTAAGCCTCTTAGCTCGGCCCCCCACTACGTTCCTTTCCAGCAACGAATGCCGTGCTGCAGCACACCCCTGCTCAACGCTCGTTCCCTTGAGCCACTGGGAAGTATCAATCGATATTTCCGGATTTGGCTGTCCCTTTTTTCGTCTCGCTTGTGCGTGCGATCGCTTTTCTAATGTGGCGGGCTGCCAGACTGACCGACCTACATCTAAAAAATGCTTTTATGAAGCGGTAGAGCATGCTGCTTCGTTGCCAGTTGTAAGGGCTATTCATGGACGCTTCGAATGACTTTGTGATTATCTATCTGTCAAAGAACTTGTGTTACACCGCTTCTGGGGATTGCTCTTTCGCACCTTCAAGGAACAAAACGGAACGGACTGAACCTCGTGTACGATTCAGAAGTCTATATAAACACCGTCAGACGAAGGGGGAGTTTAGAAATCAAACATTCAGACTCGACATCCATCAGACTAGCACGCACCGTGCAAAGGCTGTTGTGGAACCCCATATAAACAGGGATGTTTGAGCCGGCAGATTGACAGTCAGATGACTCAAGAGCTGGTTTGTTAGTAACGGAAGAGAGGCGAAATTGATTTTTTATCTGTGAACTTTTATCGTGTTCGTCCATAACTGAAGTCACTAAATTTATTGGCCAGATCTAGAGAAACAAAAGCACGACGCACAACACACACAGGTACTATAATCTGATACACTACACCTAACGGGCGGATGGACAGATGCTACACGAATCCAGAAGCGTGTGGGAAAAGAGGGAGACAGTGTTGAACCTCAACTCCGGCCACGCTGAACGCAGGCACACCCATCACACGACTCGCGACCGGCCATACAATCGGTGCAGCTCGTGCAACATTCCTCAAGGAAGTTCGTCAGTCCGAGGAAAGCGAGAAGACACTAGAACAAATTGGGGTGGTCGGTGTCAGCTCATAATTCCAGGAACCCGAGATAGAAGAGGAAAGAGGAAACACGGAAAACATGCACTCACATGAGCGGGAGTGTCAGTTTTCACATCTCCTCCACGAAGACGTAAGGCATTGCCTTCGTCGGCTTTCCTCTTGATGTACGAGGCAGTGACTGGGATGAGTGTGGGGCTCATCGAGGGGATTGCGCGGGGGTCACGCGGAGGCTGCAATTCAGTCGTATCAGACGGCAAAAGGCATGTCTCGTAAATTGATCATGTCAAGACATACCTCCAAATTGGCATGCACTTCTGCGAAGTCGTTACCGGTGTAACTCTCAGGTTCGGAGTGGATTAAAGATGCGGCAACGAAGGGTATTGTGCTCGTCTCGGCGGCTGGGCCACGTCCCTTTGAAGTCATGCTCGGAAGGGAGACTTGACGAATCGGCTTTTGTGATGTGAGTCAGTCAAGTGCGGCGGTGGAATCGAAGCATCTATACCGTAGCACTGGGCCTTTGATGCAAAAAAGATCGAGCGCGTGTTGAGGGGACAAACGGACCCATTCCAGGAGCGCGAAGTCGGGTGAAAGTAGGATGATGCAAAGTAACAAAACAAGATGGTGGTGGATAGGTTTAAAGAGTCCTGGTGGCCTTTTGTAGAATCCAGGAAGGATAACGTCAATCTCCGCCTGAAAGGATTTTTAATAAAGACTGCAGACCTTGAAACCAATATACCACCGCGCCACTTCATTAAATGGAGAAGTCACGGAAACGGTGAAATTCCGATTTGGGGATACACACGAAACTCAGATAACACTCGGAGGCAAATCGAAGCTGTCAAGTTCCTGCCTTGTGACTCATATTATTGAAGCGTTCAAGCACCTGCAAGCAACCACGTAATGAAATCAAGTGGCAGAGTCGAACCAAGGAAAGAGTTATTTAGACTACAGAGGTGGTGGTGTTTGATATCCGATATTGAATAGTTATTGAATAGTCTCTTCCAAACAGAGTCATCATTCGCACTAATATCAAGTATCCGTGACAGGAGCAAAAGTGCGCACTTGTCAAAGATTGAGGTAGACTGTCCTACGGATCGAGGTCAGCTCTTGTGTTTGCAATGTGCACACCGTTTGTAGTGTAAGCCCGAGGAGTGAACAGCTTTTCTCTGATGTTAGGCCCCGGGACACGCTTAATTTCGACAGACCCTTAGGGTAGTATCTGAGGCCCCCAAATGGCTGTTTCCCAGTCGGGAAATAGTTGAAGGGTTACTAGCTTCCTTGTCGGATGATAGCGTTTTGAAAGATAGCGTTTTGAAACTACTGAAAGAAAGGCTGAAGTATTCGAGAAGAGAATTAAGACAACAACAAGATCCACACGCCCGCTAGAGCGCACAAAGGGTAGAAACGCTCTAAGGAATTCAAAAGTTCCCACAAGCCAAAGTATTGTCATATCAAGAGGTGGACATAGTAGTCAACTTTGTTGACAGACCTCTAGCGGAGTGTCCTGGGGCCAAGTTCCATCAAACCAGCTCGTTTTCTTGGGTGAGGACCCTGCCACCATGTGCATGGCTGAGAAGTTATTGTATTCTTTGCATGTCGAAGTTCGCATTTATCTCCATTCGGACCCGGGGAATGGAGAGTTAAACTTTCTGAACACTTCTAGCGTGCATGCAACATCCAGATATCGCAGAAGGAGGACTCGGGTAATTAGAAGTAAACCAGCGTTGTTAGAAATCGGGTATAGGGGGTGAGATCTTGAGAGTTGAACGTTGAAGCGTCTTGAGGATGACAAGATGTGACGTTATTCAGAACAACGTGACTCTTATTGTCTGGATTAGGAAACAACTTTAGATATGATCCTTGAGGAAAACAATGGCGAGCAGGCCTTTCAAAAGCACAATGGTCCAGGAACCCTCTTCTCTCATCCTATTTCTAGTTTCTCCTCCATCTAAACGTCGCCGGTCGACCTCCTCTGGAAATGTCTGCCTGGAACGCACCTCCCCCGACTTACGACGCTTCCTCCTCATCCACCCTCACATCCTACCTTCAACTCCCTCATCTCCTCTCTCTGACATGGCTGGCGTATCCTATTCTTTCACTACTTTTTGTGGCCTTCAGACTTCAGCTGTCGCTGTCTTCGGCTGAGGATGGCGTAGCAAGTGCAAAAAGCAACCTTCTTGCAAGTTGCAGGGCAGCAGAAAAAGCTGCAACATCTGCGTCGAGCATGCCAAGGTTCATGGCCATCGCATCGAATGAACAGTTTGCAGACGTAGTCAATGGATCACTTAATGCTGCACGGGCAACACTCGTTTTGGCGCTGACTGCAATGGAGGGCATCATCAATTTCATCATTGATTTCTATCGCTCGACTTTTCTCTGCTTCCTTGAATTGGTAGTACGAGGTGGCCTGGAAATTTTAATCGGTGCAGTAAACGAAGTGAGTAATGACACATGAATTTTCCAGCTAGACCTGACTTTCTCGGAGCTCAACACCCTCGTGAAAGGCGCTGCCGAAGGACTTCGAACGAGCATACAGAATGATATCTCAAGTGCCAACAATGTGATAAAGTCTGCCATCGATGCTATCAACAAGGTCAATCCATTTGGGGACATTACTGTGCCAGATATTCCAGTCCCCAACCTGGATGCACTTGCCAACGTCACCCTACCTGACAGTTTCACTCAGGCGTTGACCAATCTCAACAACTCCATTCCCACTGTTGCCGAGCTTAAGGACAAGGTCGAGTCCATGTGTGTGTTTACATTATTTCTACCTTGTTTTCAAAGTCCTTATCCTCATTTAGTGTTGATCAACCCTTTGAGCTCTTGAAGAAGGACATCAACGATACTTTCGGTGCCATCAACTTCGATGCGTCAGTCCTACCTGTCCCACAGCAGAACACCCTCACTTTCTGCGACAATATGGACTTGTCCGTCGTTGACGATGTTGGACACGATCTCATCCAGACTGCGAAAATCGGGACCATCATTCTGATCGTCCTTGCTCTTGTCCTCGTCGGCCTCAATTGTCTGCTGGAGTGGTATAAATGGCGTTGCATGAAAGCACACATGCAGTGGACACGCGAAGCCTGGACTTCTGACCCCACCATGGCTCACACTAAGGGCGTTACGACCCCTGCCGTGTCTCTAAACGACCATAACCTCATGATCCTCAATGCCAACTCCTCGCATCCACTCCTTACCCGCATTTCCAACAATATGTCCAAGCTCTTCCACCTTACGCCTACGCAGCACATACACCTCCAGTGGTTCTTCAACTACGTTTTCCATCCACCGGCACTGGCTTGCCTCCTCATTGGTCTCATCGGCCTCCTCTCCATTGAAATTCAGTTGGCTGCAATGGGCCCACTGATTGCGAAATACCAAGAACGTTCCGCCAACGCCACAGCTGATTTCTCCAATACCATCTTCACCGCCGTCAACTCGAGTATGTACAACCAATCTGCAGCTTATGCCAACGACGTCAATACTCGCGTTGACACGATCCAGACCACTATCAACGATGGGGTGTTCGGATGGGTCAACGAGACCACAGTAACCCTCAACACGACCATTGTGGATTTCTACGACGAAGTGCAATCTGTGGTGAACTCGATCTTTGGAGGCACCATCTTGGAAACTCCCGCTCAGGAGTTCATCAGGTGCTTCATCGGCACCAAAGTGGACGCCATCGAAAACGCCCTGACCTTCCTACACGACAACCTGGTCATCAACATGCCGCGCATGAACCAGACCGTGCTCGTCCTCTCCCCAGACACAATCAATGAAGCCACTCAGCCGATCGCCGCCGCAGCCATCGGTGGCGGGGATGGCGATGGGCAGAACGAAGGGCTCATCCTAAAGCTTGTCAATTCGTACGCGGAGTCCCTAAAAAAGGAGCGCGTGATGTTCGGTATCTTCCTAGGGATCTGGGGTTTCGTCGTGCTCATGGCGCTCTGCATCATCTTCTGGAACTCATGTGGCAAACGCCTGGTGGAGATGCGCAAACGCAAGCGATTCGAGCGGGAGCAGAGGGGTGGCATCGAGGGTCTCGTCATTCCCTTCCGTGTGTCTCCCGCTCCTGTGGAGAAGGGCCTCTCCCCGAATACTGCGCATCTAGATCTCCCATCGTTCACACCATTACCATCTCCGAGAGGTAGACCGTTGAACATCAGCCGCAACGCTTCTCCTTCACCAGGACCATCGAAGAAGGACCTGCAGTACCTGTCGCCTTCAGATAGCGAGGCCGAGAAAGGCGGGAGCAGCACTGGATGGGGCGAGACGTTCAGGCAGAGATTCGTTGCCCCACCTGCGAACAAACTCAAGGCGATCCGCAAGTCCATGGGGAAGGAGCTATCGGTGGCTGATCAGCCTGTCGCCAGCGACCTGTCGACCTCCGAAGACATCGCTCAAGATTCAAACGAGAAGAAGACCGCGTTGTTCGGTCGCATGAAGTCGATGTTGGGGAAGCAGCCTACTGCTCATGTCGAGCCTCGGCCGAAATTGCGGATATCCATTGGACGCCCTTCGGCGGATGGCGATTCGTCCAATAGTCGTGTACTGCCTTCGAGATGGTCAGCGTCCCCAATTGATTCAACGGCGGACCGTAGTTCGCCGTGGAAGAGCCCGATCAAGAAGAGCCCTCCCACTCAGACTATTGGTTTACCTGCTCGGCCTCCACCACGCGACCCACCGACGGACGTTGGGCCCTCAGAGTCGATTTTCATGGCGCCCTCTAATTCCACACCTGCGCCTTTCGCCCCACCCATCCATCTCGGCTTCGACGACTCCCGTTATCCCAAACTCCGCAATCCAACTAATGTCCCGCCTCCCCCGATGATGCAAAGACCGATGTCCACCGATCGTTACCCCAAGCCGCCACCGCCGCCATCCTCCCTGCCCTCGTCACCCCCAGAGATCACACCTATAACATGCCTCCTCACGACCATTAACACGCGCCAGTCGTCCTCCATGGACCCATTCGTCACGCCATTCGATGACGAGCATAAGGTCAATATCGCACAGCCAACGCACACTCGTAAAAGCATCCCAACGAATCCGTTCCTAAGCCCAACCGTTGTAATGTGATTGGATTTCCTTTTCTTTTCCAATCGACCTCTCCACCCCGTTCCTCAGGCCACCCGAGCCCTTATGAGTTTACGACATCATTGACATCAACATCACCGTAAAATATCCTATTCCCGTAATTCTCTGTAGCTGTACATAACATACTTACTTCACGGCATGACTGCGCGTTCTCACTACAACTGCCTCCCTTGACATCGATTGTTATGTATTTTTACTACCTTCCATTCTCCATGTACCCTGGCTGGATACTTCCGGAGTTGATATGTAGCGACTTATAGAACCTGTTTGGACTCTTAGAGGCCATGGAAATTCACTTGACCTCATGGCTTGGAGAGAGGTTTAATGGAATAGGAAGCCTGAAAATCATTTTGATTATGATCGATCAGCGAAGGGTTTCTGTGCTTCCTCATGTTAAAGTTCCTTACTGACGTGCTCCCATGATGAGCCTCTTCCATCTCGTCCGCGAATCGCTCTTTGAAAGGATAATATCCAATCTCAGTTTGGATTCTCGCTGTCTGATCTTCCTTGTCCATGGATGCGTCTTCCATATATGAATCTCCTATAGTTTGCTTCTGCGAGGCTTTTAAGGTAATCTCAGCGCCTAGGCGGCACCTTTCGACCGCCTATCATCTTTTTGGCGTGGAACTTTTCGTCTTATGACTCTCTCCACCACCCAATTCTGGGCACCTTCAAGATTCTCCATGACGCTGCCTTGTCAATTATGAGTGGCCTGTGCTGGGCCCTTGTTCCATCAAGTCTCATCCAGGGACTCTCCGGAGAGTCCTTGACAAGCCAAGCTGAGCGTTGCACCTGTTTAGGCAGTGGGCGGCACCTTAGAGTGACAGTACTTACCTACTGCAAAGATGGATGTTTCAATTCGAAGGATCCCATTCCATACTTTACCTCTATCTACTATGGTCCCTGCCATGTCGGGAGCGAATCGTGAATCGAACAGCAAGCGTCATTACTCCGTGCCATCCATTTCCATTAATGTATTACAAGCAAAATGGTGGCTGCTCCTGTGTGTCCTTCATATAAAAGGGTGACTTCACAGGTGAGAACACCATCTTCTCCCCGGCTTCCTTTCGGCCACCATGTTCAGAGCCAAAGTATTAGCAGCTATGCTTGTTTTCGCCACCCTTATCTATTCTACGGCTGCAGCCCCGAGCGTTGAAGCAAGCCCAGACGTTGTCGAGACAAAAGTTTACCATTGTCGGATCAATAGTTCTTAGTTTGTCCCCATACGTTTACTGACTTCTTCCTGTATAGGCGGCGAGGGCGTATGACACGATTCCTTTTCTGAGATCTTACTCTACTCACAATCCAAATCACTGACAGAACGCATGTGAGCACACGTACTTTAAGAACATTCGCCCGAGAATTCTAATGTTTTACTAGGCCCAAAGAGGGGTAATTGGACGTGTTGTGGGCCCATCGTTCCTGGGATAGGTGGAATGTACTTGCCATCGTCACTCTCTGACTTGATCAAAATATCGGACTAATCACGGATTTCTTAGCTGTCGACAACTTGCACCTGATGAATTTTGCACCTTTTGAACGGAAAAATCTTGTTCTAATCGCATGATACTGAGCCATATTCAATTCAATCGTTGGTCTCTCTGACTTGCTGCCGGATCCACTGATCGCCACCTTACGCTCGATTTATGCATAAGAGAATTCGGGCAAATGACTATCATTCATCAACATAGGCCTATTTTCGTCCTCAGTACACGGCTCTATTATGTTTTCTGGTAACCAACTTTATGTGTCCTGGTCCTGGTGTTGGTTTGCGATCAAGGGCAGCTCAAGCTAAGCCCTTCTCTATTCCACTCTAACAGGAACGGCATCTCTGTTAATGATCAGTATTCTGCGGCCATCTGCCATTGGCGAAAGACATTGTAGCATTTCGCTCTCACCGCGTCTTGATCCTCCCTCATAATAACTTGAATTGGATTGACATGAGACATAACAAGGCACCAAAAGTGCCAGAAGAGACCGTTGTGTGCCATGCGGGGTAGCAGGTGCCTTCAAGACCCTGGTATCTACGTGGAGATTTAGGGCGTCGCACGAGGTAGCGGGCCGGAAAACTCAGGTAGTTACTCCATTATCCTTTCCATTTCAAATTCGAAGTTACGCAACGCTATTTACCCGAGAGTATCCGTTCCAGTGTTATATGAGGACAGCTCAAGAATGTATTAATCCCCATCTTCGAACTTGGCCATGTTCAAAATCACTCTTTTCTCCCTCGCAGTCGTCCTCTCTAGCATTATCTCACCCATCGCCGCAGCTCCTAGTGCAGCTCCTGCAGACACTGAACCGGTATTATATCACTGTGTGTTTTTGTGCCAGTAAAGCGTTTAGCATGTTTTAACTTCTTTCTTTCAGGTGCTAATGGTGTAGTAAGTTGCTTTTCCTTCTACTTGATGTAGGACCAAAATGCGTATGCGGCGATTCACAGGACGAATGTAAGGTTACCGTTATTGAAAACATACAAAGCGCCAATATTTGTTAATTTGTAGGCCCAAAGGACGGTACCTGGACTTGCTGTGGACCTATTGTGGCGGACGTAGGTGGAATGTCAGTCATGGTCATCTTCACCCATAATCGATCTTCTCGTTGACTTCATGCTTCTATATCTAGATGCCGCCAGCTTGCTCCTGGATGGGTTTGCGCGTTGTAAAACAGAACACTTCGCCACCGCCACGGACCCATTATGACTTGCAGTTGTTGCGTTTTTGTCAGTGATTGTAATGGGATATATATATCGACGTGTTTCCTATCGTGACATTGGTGAATGGACGACGTATTATTGTCTCTGTTATGTGTTATGATTCTGCTTCAAACTTGAATGGATCTCTATTTTTTGCCGAGCTCACTCTCATTGACTTGATCCTATCTCGGCGGGCTTTACCTGTGGAGTGAAACCTGCTAGGACAAGAGAATTTCAGGAAAAAGGGTCCTTGTTTCAAAGTCTTGCATGCCAGTTGGGGTGCCAAGGAATATCCCATAATTTGATGGTGGCGTTGGATGAGGGACGGTGAGAACGTCGCTCCAACGGGGAGTTCAAATCATTACCCCTTTACCGCCTCCATTTTTAAACTTCAAGTAGGTTCGCAGAAGAGTTTTTACCGGAAAGCATCCGCTCCAGCTTTATAAGGAGGCGTCGAGCTACAAGACTGGCCATCTTACCCCGACTTGACTTACGATTCCAGCATGCTCAAAGCTACTCTGTTCGCTCTTACACTCGTGCTTGCTGTTGCAGTGCCCCCCGCCATCGCGGCTCCTAGTGAAGCAGCCCCTGCAGTTGCTGCACCTGTATATCACTGTACGTCAATGCTCCAACGTTGTAGCATATAACAACAGCTGACCCGGAATTTGCTCGTAGGTGGCAATGGAGTCGTACGTGACAGCTCTCTCTGTTTCTCTACCTTGATTCCACTCATATTTGTATCATTTGATAGGACGAATGTAACTTTATAACAATTCCATAAAGACGACCAGATGCTCACGCAGATTTCTGTTTACTAGGCCCGAAGGATGGGACATGGACTTGCTGTGGCCCGCTCCTACAAGACGTCGGAGGAATGTCAGTCTTCATTCTTTGCCAGGTATTTTGACTGCTGTTGCTAACCGTCGTGGACAGCTGCCGTCAACTAGCCGAAGGAGAAGTATGCATTTTCTGAGGTTCAAAACCAGTTCATAGTACGCCGTAGCGCCACCAGCATGCCACCTGGTATGTGTAATGGTCAAGGTGGCTATTGCTTTGTAACTATTGAATATAAACAATTACAAAGCATTAGGCTGTCAACTCGGTAGTTCTGAGTAAATTAGAAGAATTTAACACTGCGGAGCAAAGCAAATTGCCCGAATGGTCGGAACGGAGGTCAATATGAACGGACTTTTTCCTCTGCTTAGATCAGTTACTAGGTTTGTTCAACATGAGGCCAACAAGTCTTTGTTTCTACCAAGGTATCCCTGCTTCTCTAAGCTGGAATGTATCTTCAGCCTGTTTTTGTGCTATGAGCCAACTTTTGCAAGCTCGGGATTATTAGAACGCAGTTTCTGACTAGCCCGGGCGCTTTTCAGGTTACCGTGTTACGAAATATAGTCTTATTTACTTGGTACTTGTCATCTCATCTTTAACCTCGTGCTCGCGAGTATAATGTGACCGCGAGTCGCACTAGACCGACTTTACAGGTCACAAGGGATGGTACTATAAATACGGACAGTTTGAATTGAAAGGCATACTAGATGATATAAAGTCATAATGTGTGCATAGACTATAGCATAAAGGGAGATGAAGCACAAATTGACTGCATCACAATTTGGCTCCATAACCCAGTTCGAGGGTCCAAAGTTTTTTCTTTTCATCGACCAAGATCAGGTGTCGCATACGTAGTTGATCACAGCGGATTTGAGGAATTTCCGGGGACTTGGGCTAATTCATGATCAGAAAGTGAAGCATGGTGTTAAAATATCAAAGAGGCTGACAAGTTCTCGACACCACCATTCGCACAAATTAGCAAGTTGCCTTGCAAATTCTGCTAAGAGAAGCCACTGGCCTCTGTTATTGAAAAATGAGAAGTCGTATTCTCTTCCCGTGGTTGTTGCCTACAAGAATACATAACTATGATTCATAATTACCACAGGCTGACAAGAAACCACCCACTTCTAGATGTAAAACTAACTTTCCCTTCGGATTTCTCGCAACAATATCACGCCAGGCGGGAGGCAGAAACCTTTCTACAATATAGTTCGGACCTCCCGGTAATACGTCCAGCGGATTATATAGGCAGTCCTTAACGCTCACTCCGATGAGCCCAACAACTTGGTAATTTTTGGGAACAAAATCGGCGCGCTTGTGTCCGTCGAGTTGGGGAGGGTTGGGAGAGTGTGGCATCAACGGTGCGTAGATACGATGCTTTGAAACGGTAAAGGCCGGCCTCTTGAAAGGAAGTGGATCGAGTTGCGCTTTCGAGACGCTTGATCGCGGCTTTCTCTTGTTGTGGATACTGGAAATGCATCGAACTTTCTCTGGAGAGGGAGGGCGTATGGTAGGGCGAATGGGAGAAGCGGACGACAATGCATAAGAAGGGGATATGGCAACATGCATATAAGGTGAGCCCGTCCCGCAAGAATTAGGGGTTGTTGCGCCAGGTGTTTGGGAAGCGCTGCCTGCCCGCGAGGTTTGAGCTTTAGGGGGAAAGATCATATTTGACTAGAAGACAGTTGAAAAAGTACTGAACAAGAGCCATTTCCCCCAGTTTATATAGCAGAATGCCAAAGCGACCAATGGCCAGTACTACAATGAAGAGACGCTTTGACTGCGTGCTTTGACCGTATTCGTCACTGTCACATTGCGGGGCAACGATGTCCTGGCCCATGGCTCCAAAAAGAACACTGAGCACTTCCATCTTCAGCCATATGAACATTTAGCTGTTGGATACAAGTTGGAGGACACCAGTCACGGCCAAAATGTCGGTGCTGCCAAGTGCAACCAGATTGCAACCAGATCGTAACTTGGAGAGTATAACAGTAGTCTCCAGTTGTTGGATATCCATCTGACTCTACTTACGCTGAAGAGACGCGCGTTCGATACAACAGCAGAAGAAGGTTGGGTTGATCCTGGCCGTGGTGTGTTATATGTACATATCTACCAAAGTGGCAAAAACCTGAAGGCCTGAAGGGCTGAGCTCCGATTAGCTTAGTCAGGTTTCTTGTTTACGCCACGACCCTTGTTTATGTCTATACAATCATGCAGATAGCATCCAAGATCATCTATGGAACCGCCTGGTACTCATGTTTCCAATTACTAGCTGGAACTTAACGAACGATGGATGTTAGGAAGAAAGAAGAAACGACCGCTCTAGTCGTCATCGCAGTCCTCCAAGGATTTCGTGCAATTGATACGGGTGATTATCATCCTAGTTTCACGTAGAGAAGTTATTTTGATCAAATTCCAGCATGTCAACCGAAACACTATCGGTATGGCCTCATCTGACGGACTTGGGCCCTGAGTCAGGCTAAATGTCCAGACTCCAGTGAGGACCTTGTCGGAGAAGCCCTTGAAGTCCTGCGCAAGGACCACAACGTTAAACGCGAAGACCTTTTTCTTCAAACCAAGTGAGGAAAAGTTGCTTCTCTTATCGACCAGTCGTTGACGCTTGCCTAGATACACTCCGATCAAGGGCCAGGACACCAAGCTCCCTCTCCCATACAACCCAAGCGACGCAATTAGTGATCAGATCCAGTCGTCGTTCCGGAAGTCCCTTTCGAACTTGAAGACGACATACATCGACAGCTACCTCTTGCACTCGCCTTTCAAAACACTCGAGCAGACCCTTGAAGCATGGCGTGCTATGATGGTTTTACAAGACGAGGGCAAGGTCCGTACGATCGGCGTCAGCAATGCCTATGACGTCAACCTCCTCCATGCGTTGAGCAGGGAACGGAAGGTTCAGGTGGTTCAAAACCGGTGGTGCGAGCAGAACGAATGGGATAGAGTCGTGCATAATTACTGTAAGGTGAATGGAGTAATGTACCAGTACGTTTTCGTCGTCCTTGTTCTTCTGTCTCGTCCGATCGTCCATTGTCAGGTCATTCTGGACGTTGACTGGGAACCCTTCCCTTCTCAACCACCCCTCCATTCTGACGATCGCGGCTGCGTCGGCCTGCACACCTGAACAGGCCCTATATAAGTTCGTTCAGCAGGAAGGGATCATTCCTTTATCTGGCACAACGAAAACGCTTCACATGCAGCAAGACCTTGCGGTACACGATATAGAAGTGCCCCAGTTCTTCGACGAGTCGAATAAGGATCTTAATGCGATACGTAAATTCCTCTGGGGTTAATCCAGAATGAATACTCAAGGGCCAACGCTTGGATATAATTTTTTTCTGGAATATTCGCGTGCCATACGAGCACGATTGTATTATTAGGGGCATTATATGTATATATGTTCACGAAAGGGATTTTGGTTGACTCCTTGGCTGAGATCAATCCATTATCAGTAGTTTCATGCGACAAATCACCTCCCTGACAAATTACTTCAAACTATGATACAAATCACCGTAACGAATATGCAAACTATGACTGCATAGACTAACGATTACATCCAATTCATACACGATGATCTTCGATTTGCGATATCTCATACTAACGATGGAGACGGCTAGCTGGACGCGTCAGCGCGCGTGTTACTGTGTGGAGTTGGAGAAGCCGTTTCGGTGGCAGGACCAGGGATGATAACACCAACCATGTCTCCACCGTGATCCATTGCGCCGCCCAAGAGCCCACATGAAGCGCCACGCGACACCTCACTTCCTGACTCGAAACAAAAAGCAACTCACCCATAGAACGCATGTTTAATTGTGGTGCCCAGTAGTAGGGTGATGCATAGAAGGTTCGTGATAAAGTCATTTTATTATTGTTTTCGGTGATTAGTGTATTTTATGAGTTGAGTGGTAGCGGTGGTATTAATTTTTATCGACGGTGCTCAGCGATCAACGTCATTTCTCCAAGGTCAATTCAGGCTGTACACAGCGTCCAAATGTGAGTAATGTTTCAATCGATACGACAACGCAGGACGTACCGAAAGCGGGATCATCATGCTAGCAGCCTCCTCCTCCGGAAGCTGCGGTTTCCGGCAATCAATTAACCAATGTGCACCACCACAATTCGGGCATGGCGTCGTCGGCTTCGCCATCTTCACGTTCCTGCTCTTCGGGCACAAACTCATCTTCGCATGGCGCTGTTTACACTTCACACACAACGGTAGAAACTGCTTTGCGATGCTATCGCCGCTCGAGGGTAAACCGCACTGCTCCACGCTGTGCCGGCCTCCGCACGCAGTGCAGTAATTTCCCAATTGCCGCGAGGGGATGTTGAGCAGTTTTTGGATGACCGGGAAGGTAGGTTGTCTGTGTCTTGGGGGGAGCACGGACGGCGCACCTCCGGCGAATTTCTGTCCGTAGAGGTGCTCTACGAGCGTGACGAAGCGCAGATCGCGGACTGTTACGCCTGCCATGCGGCGTTCGGTCTCATCCTTCTTGATCCACACCGGACGTTTGGCAGCGTGAGTCTTGAGCGTCATTGTCACCTGTGCGGCACGGTTCTTTACAGCTATAGTCATGTCGATGGGATGGTGCTGACGATTTACGAACATAAAGTTAGCGTGTGTCGATCTCCTCGGGAGTAGGAGGAAACGTACATTTTCTTCCTGCGCAACAACGTTGACATCATTCATAAATTCCATCCCTTGATTCCAGTTCGTGAATGAAAACACTCTGTTCCCAAGTACAAGCGACACTGCTTCATGCTTGATTATTTTTTGGAAGCCGACTTGCCATCCGTACTTGTAGAGGGGCTGCAAGTAGTCCTTGAATTCTTGTGATGATATCCAAGGCGTTAATTTCCCCTCTGGACGTGGAGACGTCGTGAGTAATGGTGGTGGAGAGGCTGTATTCACTGCAAGTCAAGTATTGGCAAGTAAGAACTCGAGAAAGAATTAAAATGAACGTACCAGGTTCACCAGCGTTTTCTTCGAGCAAGCTATTCTCGACCTTCGCGTTCTCTTGAACTACCTCACCCGCTTCTGAGAGATCAACAGCCTCAGGATCCGCCACAGAATTCGCAAGCCTCTCAGCACTAGCCACTAAAGCTTCAGCAGGATTCTCAATCGGAACAGGTTCCTCAAATTGTTCTGATGCTTCCAGGGCAACGCGTGCCTCATTCATAAGGGCTCTAGTATCCGAGTTCCCAACCTTCTGAGGCTCAGCTGGTGTCATCGTACTGGCGGCCTGTTCGTTGTACCTCTTAATTTTGTCAAAGATTCGGTCCACACGTCTTTCGCGGGCGGGTGCACTAGTGCTCGTGGCGGTGGATTCATTAGGGGAAGCAATAGTGTTAGTGCTGGGGTCAGCTGCTTCAGTCGGTCCAGTGGTGCTGGTAGGGAGTTCGCTGGAAAGTGTTGAGCTGAGACGGGTAAGGCGGGATTTCGAAACGGTTGGGGCGGCGCGAGAAAGAGAACAGAGAGTGGCGCGTGGTAGATGTGCCAGAGCCCGGGAAGCCATGGGAGGTCGAGGAGGAAGTGTCACCGAGAACGCAGACCAAAAATTCTCACGTCGCGTTCAATGTTCACTGTCATCATGGTCGCGTCCTTGACCCCACGACAGCCTTACATTCATGGGCCTAGCTCTCTCTTTTGCATCCTTAGCTACCATCTGGACTTCATCAACATTCGTTCATTCAAATTTGTTGCGTTGACACCAGCAACTGCCCCAACTTCTTCAGAGCTTCACGCCCTATGGCATCAGAAAGACAACCATTGCTTGAAGCACATCTGTCATACCCTTCAGTTGGGTGCTTGCGTATTCCCACAACGTCACAACGATGTCAAGGCAAGCCCCGATTTCAGACCTTGCGCAGCACTTGCCAGTCAGTATCACATCAATCCAGATTGACAGACTAAATCCCTCTATATGTGTAACAAATACATTTCCACTTGCTTTAAATTTGCGGGTATAAAGCCCTACTTGGCCAGCGTTTTCGGGAACCCATCCGCACTCAAGAGTGATTCCTCTTGTCCAAGTGCACGGGGCCCATCGCCCACCCGAGTGTGTATGAGCCCCTTGACTGCACCAACCTCAAACTTCTTCGCAACGGCCTCGTTGAAGCCCTCCACCGTCTTGCCCTGTGTCTGGGCGATATCGGCGCCCTCGAAGAGCCCGAAGACGTCCTTGAACGAGCCTTCGCGTTGAGGGAAGTACTTGACAATGAGCTCCACAATCTCCTTTACGTTCTCCTTGAGCGTGTAGATGACCGCATTGGGGCCAGCGTCATATGTGTAAGCCGCAAGGCGACCCTTACCCGCAGCGACGGAGACGCGGTTGTACTCGACGATGAGGGCAATGATAGAGCGGCTCACATCGTTCATGTAGAAGATGGGTGGCTCCGTGTCGAGCGCGACAGCGTGGAACTGGTTCGAATCTGCCATGGTGATCTGCGCGAAGCTATCAAAGTCTCTCTTCTGGATCGCCTCGGAGATCGCAGCCATACGTTTTGGGACGACATCCTTGATGCGGTGCTGGAGGAGTGCGGAGGTCTCCACAGTGCGCTGCATGCCGCTGGTGGAGGAGGTGCCCTTCTTGTCATCGGAGACGACGCAGATGAGTGCGTGCATCTCAGGCCAGTGAGACTGGGGTGCAACCTCGATGGCGAGAGAGTCGGAACCGTCAGCAGCGACACCCTGCTCCCAGGCGACGAAGCCACCGTAGAGAGAGCGACAGGCTGAACCGGAGCCCTGGCGAGCGATGAGGGAGAGGGTGGAAAGGGAGACGGGAAGCACGTAGAGCTGAGCAAGAGACGCGACGAGAGCAGCAAATCCTGAGGCCGAGGACGCGAGCCCAGCGGCGGTCGGGAAGTTGTTGAATGATGCGATGTGAACATGGTACGATGACAGCTGTGGACCCGGGTGAGATGATGAGATGCTGAGTTTGCGGTGGATCAAGTCCAGATTGCGGATTTTCTTACCTTGGGCTCATTCGGCTGCTTGTCCTCGACGGTTTCTTTCCGGAGACGCTTGATCTCCGCGATACAGGTCGCCATACGTCCGCCGTCCTTGATTTCCTCCTCGATGCCGTTCAGCCATAGCCTGTCCTTTTCGAAGGATGGGTCCGCGCGCGAGGTAGTCGTTGATCGCAGATGATCCTGATCCAGGGTCACGGAGAGCGATGAGTTGGTGGGCAGGATAAGCTTTGTGTCCCGCTTGCCCCAATATCTGTATTAGGAGAGATCAACGTTATGCAGCAATATATCGGACATTTTTCGCACTTTATGCAGGCGATGTTGACAGGAGCAGAGGCAGTTGCTTGGAAGAGGGCCATGGTGGTACGAGAACAAGGGATGTATTGTGAAATGGGCTGATTTAAGGACTTTAAAAGCCTCGGAGACTTGACAAGAATCAATGAGAGAACAAGAACCGAAGTAGATATAGATTACAAGCGAACTGATTAAATACTAGTGGGTCCGACGCCGCAACCGACACCGTCCTCGCTGTCGCCGACGACGACCTTGGGCCAATGGAATTTGTTGTAAGATCACGTGTGATTAGATTAGTCAGTATTCACACGATATGTATCCGACGCGGTGTCTTTGTGCTCTCTGCGTCGAACAGACAACCAGCGAGCTCATCGTGCATCACAGCGACCAAGACCATCTCGACACCGTTTTCCACCGTTCTCCTTCCTTTGCGCAGCTTGCGGACGCCGGCATTCAGCATCAGTACCTGTGAATGCGATGTACTATCCCCAGCAGTCCCCTGCTATTGCGCACAAGCTCGCCAACCACCATGACCAGTCGTCGTGGCCTCGGCCGCACCACCCAGTGCTGGGTCCGCCGGGATCGCAGCCAAATGTGGGGCCGCCCCCGCCGTCGCCAGGCTATGCGCTGTACACCAACGGAAGCATGCAACACCATCCGCACCACCCACACCCAATACCCATGCAACACCACCACCACAACTCGCTCACCCACTACCCGTCGCCTACCAATGGACACACAATTCAGCAGCATGTGCTATCGCAGGGCTCGCCGGCGACGACAACAGGCCAGATAATGTCGGCGCACTGGCAGCAGCAGCTCCTCAAATGCGAGGTGCGTTCAATCGCTTGATGTCCTCGATTTGCGCTGAATATTCCAGATGATACGCTCCTCACGTTCTCCGTTCCACCGAGCGCGCGCGAGTGCTTTGGCTTCACGCAATGTTGCAAAAGCTGCCATCCCCATCACAAATCCAAACTTTGTCAAACCCCCGCCAGACGTCAACGGTGCGCCAGAATCCGACCCTTCCGACTCTTCGCCAGCGAGCGTCGCGGCCGGAGCCGTTAACCACCCATCATCAACTGTGGCGCCCATCAAAGCTCCTCGGCCGACGTCCATACGGCCCCCTGAGAATTCATGGAGCTCCCTCGACATGGGTGGCGTGAACCTCAAGAACATCCCACAAACATCTGGCCTCTTCACTTTCACCTTCCTTATTAACCTCTACCTCAACCATAACGCCCTCACGTCCGTCCCCCCTCAAATTGCCAAACTCCGCCACCTCGAACTCCTCGACCTCTCAGGCAACCACCTCACTACCCTTGCACCGGAGCTTGGCATGCTTACCCAGCTCAAGGAGCTGTACCTCTTTGATAACCAGATCACCAACATCCCCTCCGAGCTCGGCACCCTCCACCAGCTCAAGACCCTCGGTGTCGAGGGCAACCCCCTCGATGCGTCCCTCAAGCAGCTTGTGCAAAAGGACGGCACTCCCGCCCTTATATCCTACCTCCGCGACTCATGTCCGGTTCCCACACCGCCCCCCGAGCGCGTGTGGAAGAACCTCCTGTCCCCCGCGGAAGAGGAGGCCATGCAGTCGGATCCGTACACGGAAACGATCAGCGTCCTCAGCTACAACATTCTCTGCGAGAAGTACGCGACGGAACGCCTGTACGGATACACGCCTGCTTGGGCCTTGACCTGGGATTACCGCAAGGAGCTTGTCCTCACGGAGCTCATGAACCATGATACGGACTTTTTGTGCCTGCAAGAAGTCGATATCGCGGCGTATGAGGACTACTTCTTGCAGCATCTGAAAGGCCATGATTATGATGGGTTCCACTGGCCCAAGTCGAGGTATAAGACCAAGAAGGACACGGAGCGGAGACAGGTCGATGGGTGTGCGACGTTCTACAAGGCATCCAAGTGCGTCATTTCTTCGTTACCAGCCATGTCTACTACTTACTAGGCTTACTGTGCAGGTACACGCTTGTGGAGAAACAACTGATTGAGTTCAGCGCGGTCGCGATGCAGCGGCCCGACTTCGAGAAAACGGACGACATGTTCAACCGTGTGCTCATCAAGGATAATATCGCCGTCGTATGTCTAATGGAAGACAAGCAAACTCGCACGCGGTTCATCATTGCGAATGCCCATCTCGATTGGGACCCTCTCTTCTGCGACGTGAAACTCGTACAAGCCGCACTGCTCGTCGACGAAATCGACAAGATTGCCGCCAACTTTGCAAAGTACCCCCCGCCTCCTCCTCCTTCCGCACAAACACCCGGTAGCGATGAGGCAGACCCTGGTGGAGGTGGAGGCACTGGCGACCCCGACGCTCCTTCTGCATCGACAAGCAAACCCCCGTCACGGCCCACACCGCATTACACTGAGGGAACCAAAATTCCGCTCATCATCTGTGGAGACTTTAACTCCGTCCCTGGATCTGGTGTCTACGAGTTCCTATCCAATGGCACCCTGCCGCCTGATCATCCCGACTTCCTCTCACATAAGTACGGCAGGCTCACGACAGATGGCCTAAGGCATCGACTGGGCTTGAAGAGCGCGTATTCCGCCCCAGGAATAGGTGAACCTCCGTTGACGAATCATACGCCAAGCTTCCAGGGTAGTATTGATTACATCTGGTACGGGAGTGCGAATCTGGCTGTCAATGGCGCATTGGGTGAGGTAGATAAAGGGTACCTGGAGAAGGTGGTTGGGTTCCCGAATGCCCATTTCCCTTCAGAGTGGGTTCTCCCTCATTTTCATCCAGTTGTGTGTTGTGTGCTGATCATGTGCCTTGTGTCGTCCCCGCAGCCACGTGTGCATCACGGCTTCATTCCGCGTGAAACCGCCTCGAGAAAACCAACCTCGACCACCGCCACCTACGTTCTCATAGACATAGGTTCCTTTTTTGGTTCGGGTCCTGGGTGCTGTTGTGTCGTGCGGACATTGGTTCACATTCATTCTTATCTTTCTCAACCTCAACTGCTATTCTATTGTCAACCAATTCAATCAAATGTTCTAGTAGGTATTGACGACATGCTTCGGCGACACCTGCTTTTTCATTTTCATTCAATATCTTGTTTCATTTTCTTCATTTTTCCGCTTTTTTTACGTGTGTGTGTTGTGTAGTAACAAGCTCCTTTCTCTTTCATATTCATCTTCATAAGGTCATTCGTCGTTTTTTATTCAAGTTCTAACCTTTTTATCGTTTCCGCATCCTTTGTCCTGCTGTCACACTGCCATCCCACTCTCGCTCTCAACATCTCTCTCCTCAGCTCACTCACCTCTCTCACTGTCTCCTTCGTCATGTCGTGTTCGAATAGCATCTACTCCTCCAGTCTAGTTTGTGTAGCACGTTGTATGGCTCTCGTCGCATTTGATAAACAAGAAACCTTTCTCAACTCTCTTTGTGGCTCCAAAGACGTCGGGCCGACGTCGCTAGGCCAGAGCTTTGACTCGTCTAATTGTGGTGGTACATGCGTTGCAATTGATCCAGGTCTTCTGAAGAGAACATTTTCTTTGCTTCGGTTGTCATGCATGTTGATCTTCGGGCTCACCAATTCTCTGAGAAGGAAGAATTCAAGAAAGAGAATTTCAACACCCAACAGACCTATGCTACAAAAATCCCAACGATGGGGCTCAACCAACTTTCATAATCCTCTTCCTTCGTGGGGTCTCCAGTCACTTTGAGTGCACGAAGAAGGAACCTATACGATCCATTCGGAATAGTCGTTCCGTCCGCAAACGTCGGCTCCTCCAACGAGAAGACATTGAATGCATTGTCCTCCGGATCCTAGATCGGTCTGATGTTAGCGTAGCCCTAGGTCAGGAGAGGAGTAACGGACCTCGTTGTTGCGGAAGAAGTAATCAAATTCAGTGATGGCCCCAACCGTCTTGACTTTCGCAAACGTGCCCTGCTTGGTCTTGTGCGGGAATGTGAAGAATGGGCTGCCATGTGTTGCGCGTGCTGCCAATGTCCCAGTGAACTCGATATCTGCATCGACAAGGTCGACACGGAGAATCGGGGTGCCGAAAGTTAGGCGGAACAGCAAAGCAGGCCATGAATCGCCCACGAATGTGTAGTTCGTCGGCTCCGTCTGGAAGTTGCCAAATTCGTCCAGGACAGCAGGCAGAGGAAGTCCGAAGAAGACGTCCGTATCGTCGACTACCTGTTTGTCCTTCAGCGATGCGCCCAGCCCGAGGTAGGTGACGTGCTGGCTCTCTGTGTCGCCGGTGATCTCAATGAACCCAGAGTAGACTGGGAAGGCAGTGGCGTCGCCTTTGGGGAGAGTAAAATGAGCGAGGACAGTATGTGTTGCACCAGGAGCGATAGTGAAGCTCTTCTCGCTAAACGTCACAGTCGCTGAGTCGCCTGACAAAGGCACAGGACCGAGAGCGGGGAAGATGGTTCCCTGTTGGGCAATCAGTCGGAGTATCCGAGGGTAGCGAGGGCGTCTGACGTACCGATTGTACTGTAAGAGCAGTTCCAGCGGGCACATGGCTGAGGGTGTACTTCTGTGAAGCCTTCCCATCGTTTTTCACAGTGAAGGATTGGCTATGAGATTTTGGTCAGTTCAATCACGATTAGACTGCGAGTAACGTCGTACAGAGGCTGGAAATGAGCAGTGTCATTGAGGATAAGTTCACCGGGTGAGACGGTGGTGGTGGTGTGGATTGCTTTGTAGACATTAATCAAACCGGCACCCTGTTGTGTGACTGTCTGCAATGGGTCTCCATCAGTGTGACTAGAGGGCACCCTCTTAGCAGTCGTTTCAAAGAGTGTACGAGCAGTCTTGCCCACTGAGGCAGAAGTGCCCTTGGCAGAGAAAAGCAGAGCTGCACTACCAGCCACAAAAGGTGCGGCCATTGACGTCCCAGACTCGACTCCATAAGAGCCCTGTGTGGTCGGAAGAGTAGACAAGATGTTGCCTCCGGGAGCTGCAACGGCTGGTTTAAAGAAGAAATCGTTTGTCGGGCCATAGCTAGAGAAAATGAGCGACAACCAACGCCGAACTCAACTAGGCAAACCTTGTGAATGTGGAGATGAGCCCTCCGGCTGGATCGGGGAAGTCTGTAGAACCCCCAGTCTGAGGGAAGGTGATTGTCACAGGAACACCAGCAACAAATTGAGAGACCAACTGTTAGTTTGCAGGCGTTGAGAGTAGAATCATTCGCGGAAGGTGAATTTCACATACAAATACACCGTCTTCAGCCTGGATAAGGGCTGCAACGAAGTCTCCAACTTCAATTCCAGAGAAACCATTGCCATTGCTGTATCAACCATACATGAGATGTTGTGCCCAGAAGCAACTGAAGACACATACTCGTAGATCAACGCCACCTTGGCTCCTTTTGCAGCGATGTTGTCAAGTTTTTGTACCTGAAGTACATGTGAGAATCTTGAGGTTTTTCTAGGGCCTCTCTCTGATGTGTCTGACTTACAAAGGTGCAAGTGCCCCTGCGGACGATGACAACAAAAGGTGAAAGATCGGGTGTCGAGTCTGGAAGGGGGTTACAGGCGTCGTCAATGACGGTTGTATCGTTGGATGTGGCATAGATCGGGAGGGCGTCAGCGATCGGGAAGGGGATGCTCTGGAAGTATGTGATGGGTCGGTGATCGACGCCACCTAGAGTAAGGTTCTGTAGGGGTATCACAGTGCTAGGGCACGGTAAGCGATCTGAGGGAGAAGAATACAGGCTTAACTCACTTGTCTAGGGACGAGACGGAGATGACGTTAATGCCATTTCCTGGGCTAGAAGTATACCATGATCCCGAAGCGCCCTGTTGTGAGGCGACATAAGCAAGAGAGGAGCCAGGTCTGCATAATATCTCACATCGTTCCCTGCGGATATAGTAACAATGATCCCAGTGTCGGCAATCCTGCTAGCAACAACGGAGCTGGATGATTCTGTCCATCCATCTGCGCCTCCCAAAGAGAGGGAGAGTATGTTCTGCCCTTCCTTGACACCGAGTAGTAGCGCCTCTACGATAACTACAGCCAGCGATCAATCGGAAAGATCGCAACTGCCGTCAAGAACGTAACACACCATCGTCCGTCACAAAGCCTACACACCCGAACACCCTGTAGGACGACAAAGATGCCTCATATGCAACGCCGCTGATGTTGAAGGGGTTTCCAGGGTTGGCACCAATGATTCCCTGAATGCATGTTAGCCAACTTCAGAAAAGGTCTTGCGACTTACAGCAACATGGGTTCCATGGCCAGCGCACTGGTCGAGAGGGTCGGGGTCAGGGACGGGGGTATTCGAACCTTGTGCACCGAGAATGAGAAATAGAGACGTTGTTCGAAGAAAACGAAATACCATCATAGTCGTCACCAACAAGATCGAAACCACCAATGATCTTATTTCCCGGACCGAATGCGCCTCCAAGGGCAGGATGAGTGTAATCAATGCCTACTGATGTGAAAAACGTTCCAGCACTGGCTTAGCGAAAAGACCGACCTGTATCGATGCTACACATATCGGTCAATCAAAGTACAATTCAGAGTTGTGCGGGAACAACATACATTCCAATTTTGATACCCTTGCCCGTGATGCCTTCAGCGTGAAGTTTGTCGACACCCTGGAGGAATCTAAGATCAGTCTACTGAAATTCAAGTTAGATAGAAAAGTTACAGTCAATATGTGGGTGGATTCAGAGTCTGGCGGGACAGCGGGGTCCTGCGGGCTTGTTACGACCTGCACTTTGACTGGACTGTGATTATCATGAGAAAATAATTTTAATCCAAATGGGCAAGAGTAAGCGCATACACAGGTCGCTTGAACGTCTGTACGGGGCGGATCGCCTTGACACCTGTCGTGTTGAGAAGGGCAGCCGCATCCTGCACATGTACATGGTCAACTTTTTCTGGTCACACAAACTACTCAGTCGGCCGTACCTTGGCATCCTATGAGACGGCATTAATAAGAACACTTCCAAGTATTATGATGGTAAGCCTCACAGTCAGGGTTAACGCGGCTCCTACAAACAGCCCTTGTGAGTCGTATTCTTTGTTCACTTCAAAGCCAATACGACGCTTCTTCAAGGATGCGTAAAGCTCCTCGTGAGGCTAAGAGACGTGTGAATGAGAACTAGCAGAACAGCTGTATGCGAAACCTACAGATAATGAGCGCTTGGTTGGGATGTCCACAGGGCTTTCCACTTCCACGATGAACTTGTTGGGAACCGTCGGTATGGTCGTAACCTTCTTGATATGAGAAGGAGTAAGTTTGCCGATAGCAAACCTTGTGCCCAGAAGAGTAGACAAAAGAATCCACAACGGAGTCTTCATGGCGAGCGGGGTGAGATCAAATGAGTGAATTGCAGTGATTTTATACGTATGACGATTAAGAAGCGTGCATGTGGGATGCGAGGGAAGGCCGTATTGCGGAACGTCGGTTGATTGTGGAACCTGTCGGTTCAATCGCACAGAACCATATGAAGTTCCATATATGGGCTTATGGCTTGATTGAGTATTACCAGCCGACAATATGTCCAAGAGAACGGAGATGTTGAAAATGCAAGGAAATATGACGACAAAATGATATGATATTCCTGAAATTCCTCGGACGTAAGGTCTATGTTCTGAAGCGATGAGGCCCCAAGAAATCATGCCCAAGACTAGCTGCCCGGACATCGGGAGACTTTCTTCAGACACGATTCACCACCCATTTGGCTTTCGGCTTCCCAGGAGAAACTTTCATCACAGCTTCGAGGTTCACTCGAGTGCTCACTGCTAAGGCACACATAGAACTCCTGAGAAGATAAGCCGCGTCATTGCAGTGGATCCATCAGATAGGAATTCGCCACACAGGCCGTGCGTGTTGTGACATGTGCAGCATCTTGCAGCATGGGACATAGATAAAGAGGGAAGCCCATGGATTGCATGTTGCACCTTGTTGAGAACAAAAGGCGCGTGACACTCCATCAGTCAGTTGAGGGGGTGGATTGTCAAGTCGTGTCAGCCCCCACGCGGAACCTTCCAATTCCACCTCCTGCTTCGTCGCAGAACTCTAAAATCGCAATCCTTAGCACTATTTCTATAACTTGTCCACGAGAATCATGTCTACCAGTGCTGATTGCACCGTGCCACTGCTGTACTCGATTGTCGGGTCCTCTGCTCACAGTGGACGATATGTTGCAGAAAACATAATTGCTGATAAAAGCACCGACCAATCAAGTAGATGGAGCGGGAATTCTCAAAACAACGCGAACCAGTGGATCACCTTGCGGCTTGAAAGTCTGGCTGTGCTTAGTACGTCGACTTCTATATTACATTCATTATACAGACTCAAAATGGCTTCTCTATCTTATCAGAGACAGTAACATTTGGAAAGGTGTGCCACATGTTTATATTTCACGAGCTAGCATTGACACTGGAGACGCCAGTTCTTCAAACGTATGACAACTAATTTGATCTGTCGAGGATTGAAATGATCTCCAACAGCTTGAAACAGCCCATCCTTGCAACATGAAAGATTTCAAACTATATGTCGGGTTAACTGAAAACCGTATGAGTGAAGTCCTACGAACGGGCCTCAAGAATGACACGACTCCTGAAACATTCACTATCGAGCAAATCAACAACGCTGGGATATGTTTTCCAACACGATACGTTAAGATAGTGCCAATATCGTAAGTTCAATATACACATTTTCAGCTTCAGTCTTGTTGATTAGGTACGGTGACAAGTGCGCACGGGCAGAGTTTCCACACCTCAATCTGGCACGTTGCCCTCACAGGAATAACTGATGAAGCGTATGTTGAACGCGTACGACAAAAGTACGACGAGGTTGGTCAATAACAGTCTCAGACCAGGCCCTCAATAACTGGCATCTGAAGTATCGAGAAACCGCTGTCCTGCGCCATGTACTCAAGCACTTACGACAACGGCGACTTCTAACACCCTACGAATCCATAATCTCTCGTTCTGGTTTCCAACTCGAGCATCCCCTTGTCACAAAACTTTATGAAAGTTTCGTACTTCGAGGTGACTGGAAACAGGCCGAAAATCTTCTTTCCATTATGTCGAAGACAAACCTATTCGATTCCTACCTCCACGACACCCAACCATACGGTGTGTGGAAGCGACTTCACGGCACTGACGCGGACGGTGACGTCCCTTCCCCTCGCGGCGGCCACGCAATGTGCATGGATCCCATCAACGATATGATTTACTTGTTCGGTGGCTGGGATGGAGAGAAGAGCCTGGATGATTTTTGGGTCTACAGCGTCAAGGAAGACAAATGGCGGGTTCTCAGTCACAGCACATCGGACGAAAAGAATGCCCCAGGCGCCCGCTCATGTCACAAGATGGTGTTCGACACCAAAACGGGAAGCATCTACGTGCTTGGAAGACTCAGCGACTCAGACGCTGCTAATGCGACGAGTGAAGCTGGTACTCCCGTACCCTCAAACAGCCACGGAGAACCCTCGACGGGCCCTGCTCGCGCATTTTGCTCGGAATTCTATCGGTATCATACACGAGGCATGGACACTGGAAAGTGGGACTTTCTATCTTTCGACACTGCTGTGTGTTCATTTGTTTTACCTATTTATATTTGCGCTTACCGAAATTTAGTCACAGGGCGGCCCGCCATTGATTTTCGACCACCAAATGGTATTGGACAGCGAGTCTCAGATTCTGTATATCTTTGGTGGCCGAATAGTCGATGGCGATTGGGGAACAGTCAAATATTCCGGTTTGTACAGCTACAACATACGACTAAGTAAATGGAAGTTACTTCAGTAAGTAAAAGTAAGAGCTGAATCACTTTTGTTTTTACTGACGAATGTAAAGGATTGCAGACCCTCCTGTTGTTTCTGCTTCCATGATCCCGTCTCGCTTTGGTACGATTGACATCCGTCTTTCTCTCCTGAATCTAAACACATCCCTCTTTAGGCCACTCGATGGTTCTAGAACCGTCAACTCGTACACTCTACATCTTTGCAGGTCAGAGAGATGACAATTATCTATGTGACATGTTCGCCTATGATATTGCCACAAATACTGCGACCGAACTCTTTTCGGACTTTTCAGCCGCGGGAGGCCCTGATTCTTCATTTACCCAGCGCGCCGTTCTTGATCCCAGTCTCCGAGAGCTTTATGTGTAAGACCATTATTCCCACAGTACAACTTTTGCACGCGCTCATTTTCCTGAAGTTTTTGCGGTTTGACACGTAAACAGCAACCAAGAGCTCTCACAACTATTTCCTCCGAGGCACCGAACTGGATGTTTTCGTACGACTCAAAACCAGGAACATGGACGCAGATCCTTTCTCAGCCACCTGATACACCAACTTCGAGCTCTGTTTCTGATACACACCGGGATGAACACGTCGATCAGCCGCAGCCTCGGTATGCTCACCAGGTCGTGTACAACCCCCTCACCCGAACTGCTTTCCTACACGGCGGGAATGCCGGTATTGTTGGTGGGATGGAGCCAGACGGAGAGGATAATCCAAAGGAGGAAAGGATGGATGACCTCTGGCAGATGACGCTCATCAGGTGTGTCGCCTATTTCCTAGACATTCGAATTGGAACTTACTCGTCCTAGGGCTGGGTCTGATGAAGTCATCCGACGGGCTACATATCAGATACGACAGCAACAGTGAGTGCCTGACCAGGCACTCTGCAACTACTCCGATTGACCGCTTGTCATCTTGCAGATTCCGTGAGCTGTGTGAAGACGCAACGCCAATCACGGCCCTCAGCTTTCTGCAAACAGAAGTCTCTGCTGTGGTTGATCATAGTGACGCCAAAGAAACTGACTCGTTCCGCTCTCTTCTCACACACCTTCTTACCCCATGTACTCCCTCCCCTTCGTCTTCTTTACCCTCGTCATCACCCCTACCGTCCACAAGCATGGTGTCAACTTTACCCCCAACAATACAGGAGGAGAGGCAAGATGAAGGCGCGTCCGACGACGGCCCACCGCCACGCAAACGATCACGATCTCGTTCCCCAGATCACAACAGCGATCATGAGACCTGGACAAATAGGTTGGATGATGAAGGGCTCCCAATGCCGCATGCACCCGTGGACCTTCAAGCATTGCTGGACGTTGAGGATCCACAGGAGCTTGACCTGCGGAGGACCGACACAAGTAGAGGGAAGTTGAGCCCGGCGCGGTTCTCACAGCGCAACGAGATCTTTGAGAGCCTTCTGGAATTTGTGTCTGAGAACTATAAGCAGCCGGAGGGAAGTTTGCTGGATATCGTTTGCATGGATGAATTTGACGGGCACTGACGCAAGGGGATGTTCAGGCGTTTGATGACTTCTTCTGTATGTATATATCAATAGCAGCCAATCAATCATATGGATTGTAGAATTGAGAAACCTTCGCATTTATTTTTTCTTTTAGGACATATGGCCATAAAGCTGCAAGTTTGTTCAAAAGCAGGAGTAGACACCAAGCTTGGAAAGGAAATTATGGAAGTCTGGCGACAGTCACGAAAGGTAGAAGATTAGGGAAGATAAGTTGGGCAAAAAAGGTAAGAAATACGATTGAATACCCAGACCAAGGCGTTTAACTTGTTCGGCATGTATATAATTGGAGATGCGAGTTTGGGAGTTGGAAGTCTCTTGAAAAATCGCGGTCATGTGATTCAGTCTGGTTCATCGCGTGAAGGTCCTCAAACCTACTCAACATCCAATTCGAACTTCCACCACCTTCGCAACAGTCAATAGCATCCCGCCTTTTGAAACTTTTACCTCATTTTCCCGATATGCCTATTCCTCTCGTCTGGATAACTGGATTCGCTCTTTCCCTCATCACCATCAAGAACACCGACCCACACCAATTCTGGGCAGAGGCCACGGGTTGGTTTTGGACAGGAACAGGTGCAGTGGTGGAGCTGGCACTTGTGCTTGAAGAAGGTATTGCGCGGCTTCAAAATCCGAACCTTGTCCTAGAGCAGCAGCCAATATGTAAGGCGGGCCCTCACCCCTACTGGCACGGATTGTTCGAGAACTCGCCCATAGATTCGACTTCTACAGTCTACGGCAACAATCTTTTTACGATGTTATTTGACAGCTACACCTGCGAATGGACCCCGCCGCCCATCGCTATCCAGGACTTTGGACATCAATATTCCTCTTATTTTGTAAAATTCATTCTCCCTCTCTTCCTACTTCTTATGGCAACCACGAACTGGAAATTGTTGATTGAAAGAAAAAGCAGCGGTGAAGTTTGTCTAGGCAACTATAGACAAGTTCCTGACGTGTCTCAGGCTGAAGCGTCCGACACCCATGAACACCCAGCTACTCGACGAAGTGTTCAATCTGTACCGCTTCCCCGGCTACTACATACTATGGAGGTACTATTCCCACAATACAATGACTTCAAGCATCTCCGCCTCCAACCTGAACCTTTAAACCCCTCCCACACCGTCACAAACGGCATTTTCTTACAAGACACTGAACCGCCACCGGATGCCCCAGGATCGCATCTCGAAGACAATTACGCCACATCATCGATTTCCAGCGAATCGACGGCAGAAGATTCCGCGGATTCGAATCTTGTAGTAGCTAACGGCTGGTCGACTGCTGACCCTGATGATGACGATGTCTGGCCAGAGGATATGCCCACTATGGTTGTTCATACTGACGCGTCGGCTTTCTATGTGGAAAGTGCAAACATGATGCTGGACGACAATGACCTTCCTTATCCACAAACCGCCAGTACGACGACTCCAGCAACCTCCTCCCCGAATAGCAACAGCAAGCGCCTTTCTGTCTCCTCTCACCTCCTGAAAGAGAGTTCACTATCAGCCACACTCAAAGTAGTCGTTTTAGACGACGACTTTGATACCATTCAAACACTGGCGTCTAGTCCAGGATCTAGTGGCATTGATAAACAAGACCAGTTGTTAACGGAAGGCGAAAATACCAACTTGAACATCTCTAGTCATATCACCTCTTCGTTCTGGAACGACTTGCCTGACAATCCATCCGACCAAGAATATGGAGGCTGGATTGAGGAGACGACTGATACCGAAGGAAGCGACCAAGGAGATCACGAGTCGGATGCTGATTCGGAGGTGATGATACACATGCCTTCGACAGAAGCTTTTGAACCTTTCGAGAGTTTCCCAGACGATATGGATCAACCCCCGAGTCGTCGCTCGTTACGTTGTGCGAATTCATGTCGAGGTGTGCCCCTGGCGTCACCGGTGTTGCCTTTGTCTCCTGGGGGCTGGGAATCGGATGAAACGTGATATTGTACTCTGATAGTCTGTCTATTATTCAAATCTAGTTCTTGTATCATCTTAGTTTTGTACACCTGGCTTCCGATACTTGTAGCAATCTATCAATGCTCGTAGTACGTCGACGTTGTTAGTCAAGAGAGGGCACTGGTATGAGGAACCAATCATGTCTTGACTTCCATGTCCTGATGTAAGCACACCGCTTACATATGCACACTGACGGATCGGATATCGGACACCTCTTGTTCCTTACCACTATCTACGCGTAGATCGTCGGCTAGAATAGAGACTCCGTTCCTGTTCTGCCCTGTCGTGATCGTCTCAGCCCGCTCAGTTCGGTGAGTGGGCTTACACCTGATTCCAGAAGTTCAAATACGGAGAATGGCATGACAAGATTGGATGAGAAACGGAATTGATACATGCGAAGGCACGCACGGATTACAAAGCGTTGAGCACCGAGCAAACCTAGCAAACGAGCAAGTACAGCAAGGGAACAGATTGCCCTAAATTCTCGCTTCGCTGGAGAGCGTATGTCGTCCACAGAGATACACAGATGGCTACATTCCAGCTCTGAACGTTCTGGCGTATCTATGAATTCCATCTCCCCGTCTTTGCGTTCATACAGTTTAGATTTCAGTGTCAACTTCCAGTCTCGATTGGCTGTATCTATTTTTAGGTGTCGCCACCTGCTCAGATATTCAGATCTGACAGGATAAAGGCGATACGACCTCAAGATGGTGGGTAAAAATGGGGGCCGCGACAGCTTGACAGTAACCTCTCGGTATGACCTTCAAAACTTATCATACAGAGCGTTACTTCTCCGTGAATGATTTCTTCTGTCAGCCCTCCATCATTGCTTTCCAAGGCTTTCGGGTTCCATGGTCTAGGTCTTTTGATTTTTGGCTGCCCAATGCTTCGTTTTGACGCTTAATTCCTTTTAATAATCAAGGCATGCGCTTATCTGGTCATTGAGGACAGTTTTGTCGGCCTATTCACGAGCCTCCAGCTCTCTCAACCGATCTGGGCTACCGGGCCCAATGTTAGATCCGTCTTTAGGCGGCTCACAGTGGTGAAACCGTATCAGTGAAACTCACATTCACGTTTTAGATTATCAATTTTTTCGTCAAGCACCTGGGGTGTAGATAGCGTACAAGGAGAACAGGAGTGGCCAAGTCTCATGTGACTTGTAACTTCGTCAAGGCATGCGGACATTAGTGATAAGGGAGCTCGATGCACAAGGGATATTTACGCGATGTGTCGGGCATAATGCAAGGGTTGGATATGCACATCGAGACTGACAAGAGAAGTTCAGCGGGCGTTTGAGTCAAATGATCAAAGTCAATGGGACAAATTGCGTCTTTTGAGACGCACTCGATGGGCAGAATTTTCGAGAGTTCTATTTTCAATGCTTCCTATGTGACAACTGTGATCGCAGGACAATGACACGGCCCACATACTTTAATATTTTTCATCCTAGCCGAATTGTTTCCAACGCTATCGTACAAGATGTCACATTACATTAGTCGTCAAGGTTGATTGCACTGCCAAACTTGGCATAAAGCTGGACTTTGAGAGCCTTCATCTGTGTATCGCAATCTTCGCTGGATGTTGACAAAGCTGATATTCGCTCGTCCAGAGCTGACTGATCTTTTTCGAGACGCTTTTGTGCGCGGGTAAGAGGCATGTGCAGGAACGCTTCGCCTACTTTATATCTGCGCTGCCGTATGAAATCAAACCCTTGAGCACATTTGCAGGAGACGCACAGAACTGGTTCGTCTTCATCAGCGAGCTCAAGCTCCGTCGCAAGATCATCGAGCGCCTCTTTTTCTTGCTATATGCCCAGCATCCAGCATCCAGGTCATCAATCACATGATGTTCAGCGCACCTTGAGATCATCTAGCTTCTCTTCAATGTTGCGCATTCGGGTATTCAGCTTCGAAAACGTGTTGATCCTTTGCTGGTCCTCTATAAAATACCAATGTTGTTATCTACATGATTGTGTGATGTACCAGAACGAGAATACATACCCCAAGTAACCTCTGCAGCATCGTCGTTCTCTTCCTCCTTTCCAAGCTAAAGCAGTATCGATAAATGACAGCGTTAAAGAATGAGAATGGCGAAGAGCGTACCATTCGCAGGCTGCTCATGACGGCGATGTATATAGAAGTTAGATTGTCACGGGCAGTCACAGACCATGTGGAACGCGATTGCACGTGAATACGTCATCGATTTTGTGTCACTATCATGACTGATGTCTGCGGTTTCGGACGACTGTGCCGCCATGTCCACCATTCGCACCAGAGCTATCGCTCTGGCTACGGCCCCTCTCCTGTCGTTTGACAACGCAAAATCCCTGCTTTTTCTTTATGTTGTTCTCACCAACTTTCTGAAAGTACAACGCCATCTACGGGCTCGAGGGATTGTCGCCTCGGCTCGTGAGGTATATGCTTGGATTGCACGGGTAAGTTTGCTTACAAGCTGGTCCAAATTATGTCAATTAACTCCTTTGCAGCGCGTTCTTTTGCTGGTGTTGCGCTTGCCTTCATATGCCTCAAAGGTGGACACCCAGATGAACCAGGCTAAACTCGACATCGAGAACAAGTTGGTTCCGAAGGGTGCTGACGTTGTGCGGCATCTTTCTCTCCCTGACCAAGGGAAAACACCAGAGTGGATATTTTCTCAAATGGATGTTATGGATACCGAACTTGGAACTCACGCTAACTGGAGACATGGGAAACTCTCTGGCGCCGTTTACCGTCTGTTACTTGATATTGTATCTACATTTACTGGTCTTGACAGTTAAACTCTTAGATGGTGGAGAAGAGCTCGAAAAAGTCATTGTTCAGGCTTATCAACGCTACTGTGTCTCGAATCCCCTGCACCCCGATGTCTTTCCCGCTATCCGGAAGATGGAGGCAGAAATCGTTGCAATGTGCCTAAAACTCTATAACAACCCCACCGGTGCAGGTACCATGACTTCAGGCGGTACTGAGTCCATCATCATGGCGATCAAAACGTACAGGGACTGGGCAAGGGCAGTCAAGGGAATTACTGAACCGGAAATGTAGATAACTACGAACAGGTTTTGTTGGGAATATTAACAAGATCTTCTGTAGGATAATACCATCGTCAGCACATGCAGCTTTCGACAAAGGTGCTGCTTATTTCAAGATCAAAGTGCACACCCTTCCGGTCGATCGGGTGACACGGCGAGTTGACTTGAAGCGTGTAAAGTGTGCAATGTAAGCATCTGTGTGTTGCCCATCCCAAATGCTCACTAGAGATTATTTTAGAAACCCCAATACCATTATGGTTAGACATTTTGACCCTTATCCTAATAATCCGCAGCTCATCAATCCTTTTAGCTCGTCGGTTCAGCCATCAACTTCCCCGACGGGAATCAGGACGACATTGCTGCTCTCAGTCAACTCGCTTCTTACTATAAGATCGGCCTCCACGTCGATTGCTGCCTAGGAAGCTTCATTGTGCCTTATCTTGAAAAGGCTGGCCTCGCGAGTGGTGAAAACGGTAAATACAAGCTTCTTCCATTCGATTTCCGCGTTCCCGGTGTTACAAGTATCAGCTGTGATACTCACAAGGTACGATCTATGTCATTTTGAAGCCATGGCCCAGATTGACTTGCTCCAAGTATGGATTTGCGCCTAAGGTATTTATGGTCCTCTCAGCGACTTCATACAAACTCAATCTTTTATACAAGGGTACATCTGTGATTATGTATCGCGATGCAGAGCTCCGAAAATACCAATATTATGTGAACCCCAACTGGTCCGGTATGCATCTCACCCTCGTTCCGTTCATCCCTAGTATTTCTAACATTTTACAGGCGGCGTGTACGGTAGCCCAAGTTTTTCCGGTTCACGGTGCGCATTTCGCTGCTACCGTTATTCCTGGTCGTATCTAACCCCTTCATCGTTTTTTCATTAGCCCTGGAGCCTTGATCGCAGGAACGTGGGCCGTCATGCAGTATATGGGCGATGAGTAAGCAGAAGCCACACCTTAGCTTCATCACACTGTCGTATATAACGCGTTTCTTATCACACGTAGGGGTTATCTCGAGTCGTGCCGCTCCATTGTAAAGAGTGCGCGAATGATTGCCAACACGATCGTTGAATCGATACCAGAGCTATACATCCTCGGTTCACCCCCCGCCTCCGTTGTCGCCTTCGCGTCCAAGCATCCCAAGGTCAATGTCTTGGAAGTTGGCGACGCGATGGCGCAGCGTGGGTGGCATCTCAATGCGCTGTCTAACCCACCGGCAGTACATATCGCATGCACGGTAAGCTTTTCGTAATGGGAGATTTTGGCGCCTACTGATGAAATCTTCGTACTCCCAATGGTATCCTTCTTGACTTGGTTGACAACAATGGTTTAATCTTTTGATGTGATGCTGGCGTGCATACATTCCATTCTACACCTGGGAACCTCTTGTCGCATTCGATTTTGGGGTGAACACCATAATAGCGTCTTACGGTCTCCATGGTAGACACGTTCCTTGCGGATTTGAAAGACGCGGTGCGCGAGGCGAAAATAGCTCCGTCCGGGACTGGCACCATGGTTTCTTTATATGGTGCGTCTTGGATCTACCTTTCCACATTTGCATTCCCTATGTTTCTTCTTTCTTGCTTGCTTCAACGTCATCATCCATTGCAATGACGCGTTTATTTGTGATACCTCCATTGTGGGATCACACGCCCTTCCAAGTCAGGAAAGTCTGCGGGTCGAGGGTTTCTGGATCACTTCGATAGATATACCCTTGCGGCGCTACCCCGATCTTTCGTTCTGAATCTGTGGGCACGTCGATCGTGATTGCACCTTCCGTGTTTTCTCCTTGACTCGGGTGCACATATATAGCCATATCCACATCAGAATCAGAATCTACATCTACATCTGTAGCTTATCCTCACGCCCACTTCCGCGCGGTGCCTTGCTTATCGAGCCACCGCACATTTTGCTGCTCTCCCATGTACTTCATTCTTATCTTCTCTCCACAGGATTGGGCCAGTCGAGTGCCGTGGGACCATCGATGGTCGGACAACTTGCGACTGCGTTTTTGGATGCATTGTACAAGGCATAAAGTGGTGTTTACACGAAGAGTGAGATATTCTATTCATTCCGTACCTTATCTTGGAGCTGAGGTGATGGATGATGGCGTTACGACCTTTTCACCCCCCTTGTTGTTGTACTTGCATTTTTTTCGAACATGGAAGCTGTACTTGGTCAATAAGCCAAGCAGCATTGTTCTTCGGCCTATTTGTAGTTGAGAGGAACAGTAGCCTACCTAGGTGGGTCAAGGGGCGGCCAAAGTGATCCACTCCCAAAGTCCAGGACAATGGAGACAGGATATTCCAGGCGATGTCAACGATGCTCACGATCAACCATCTGTTCGCATCTGAAGGTCCCAGACGACAATTATCGACAGCGTTTGAGACATGCATATGACGAAGTCGCGCTATCATCTGTGATGTAACCGATCAGAACGAAGATACATATGTACGAAGACGCCAAACCCTTCACCCTCGCCACATTGGCCACCGCACGCAATATCGATACGCGATTGCCGGCGAGCCCACCGCCCAGTTGTTTTACAAATACATCTAACCCATAAGTTCGGTAATGGATAGAGTGCATCTTGACAAGGTACCTATGTATGTCCTCACATCTGGATTTCCCCGAGTGCCTTGATTCTTGAGAGGTATGTATAGCGCATCGGATCGAGGCTTCCTAAACCTCCCATTGAGAGGAGTTGTTCCTAGTTGTTCCTAGTTGTTCCTCACTGTCATCTCGGTGGATATTGTTCCGGGAGCTGTGTGGCGTGGCTTTGTCTGAGAACCGGGGAGAAGGTTTGGAGACACGGTCGTTCTTCACCGACACGTTTCAGCGATTGCATCGAGAGGGTGGCTTCGCTCCATTTGAGGGCTGTTTCTACGATATGGAAGTGAATTTGACTCATTGTACTCAAAAACGCATGGGGCCGAAGCTTGGAGAACTACGACACATCAAACCAGACAGGTCCAGTAGTGCCGTCATAAGGGAACTGGCGGCGTGCTGTTGAGAGTCGCGAAGAGCAGCTGAAAGTATTAGTATTCCGCAATTGGTCGATGGAGGGGTTTTGACAAGCACAAGAAGTTCAGTGTCATAAGAAGAGCACCTGAGCGCAGGCCTGAGCATCTGCAACCAATGTTCAACAAGCTTCAACTTGGGACATGAACGTTGTATGAATAGCCACCCTGAAATTAACTCCGGGGAGTTTCTTCGGAGGATCACACCAAGATCTCACGATTTGGGATTCTATCGTATTTTTACTTCTAGAATGAATATATTCCATGAATCCATGATTCGCCTGGGTAATTTCCCATGAATTTTATAGGATACAACTGGGCGGGAACCAAAAAGTATGTTGATCCGAAAACCTTCTAAATAACTTAAAATAGACTGTTTGGCGGGTGTGCCGATTCGGGGTTTCGGGCTGGTTTTTTGCGATATCTTTTGATTTCAAAACAGGCTGAATGGCATATGTATGACTAAACAATTGTTGTGGTAAGACGTACGTTTTAGGGAGACTTCCAAGTAAGGCTAATTTCGAATGTGGTGGGTAGAGGATCGATTTACTTTGCCCCCGTGAGACATAACATGGTTCCTTCCTTCCTCAAGTTTTTCTGCCTGCAGTCGACGTGGAGCTCGAAGTACGTACATCAACTGTACCACATGCAACCTTATATGTAGGCAGGTGATTGCGAATCCTCTGTCGATACGATAGAGGTCAAGCGAGGCGACCCTGTTTGGTGGCCGATCGGCTATGCCGATCTCTCAAGATCACCCATCGGCACCGGGACGGAGATGCCATCTGCAATTTTGTTGCAAAAATCAAGGAAGGCTATGATAAATTTCTAATACCTTGCCCTTCCATTTCCCTCCGCGTGCCCCTCCACCCCTTTTTGGACTCAGGTTTCTCGAAATAGTCGTGACAGGATGGCCTTTGTCTTGTCAAGAACCTCGTCCCCCAATAATAATACTTCCTCGTCGAGGGGAAGTCTTCATATAGACAGTCCATCTGGTCCATTGCCGCATGCCAACCCACATACACCCCCTGTTGCAGACCACACTCACCCCCACCACGACATGGCAAAGGAGAAGGATCCAAAACCTCGCATTGAGATTCTCCTTGACACCCCGTATCTCTTTCTTAAAGGAGTCGGCGTCGATGTCGAGCCCACACGTCTTTCTGGCCATGTTGCCATCTACCTCAGTGAGGCGACCCCCATCAAGGAGATTACACTGCAGTTCAGAGGCAAAGCGCGTCTGCCTGTTCCTCCGTCTGAGTATGTATTTCTCTGTGTTCCTTGAGTTCAGCTCTGACATCATATCATCACAGACTTCCCCTGACCACTGCTCCTCTGACGTACACTGTATGTAACCACGACTGGTCTTTCCTCGAAGGCGACAGGCACACAAGCCATACCCTCAAGGCTGGCCGTCACTTGTTCCCTTTCCAGCTGCGCATAGGCGGCTCCTTGCCATCCACTATCGCTTCTCCGGCTTTCGGGGGTGCCGCTGTGAGCTACAAGCTCCATGCCCAAGTAGTCCGGACTGGTTTCTTCAATCATTGGCAGACTTTCCAGGCCGGTTTGCCGGTGCACATTATCCGGTCATTTGCTCCCGAAGCGATGGAATACCAACAGACGCTCGAAATCGAAAACACATGGCCGGCAAAACTTATGTATTCCATCATGGTACCACACAAAGCATGGGCTGCAGGTGACAAGCTTACTGCACTAGTCAAGTTCTCTCCCCTCGTCAAAGGGGTGTACGTGCTGAGCGTCGCCACATCAATTCACGAGCAGACCAAAGTCTATGCCCGTAATGGTCCACAAGAGCAGACGCGGCTTGTGGCCTCCACTAAGCATGAGATCGTCAATGGCAGAACCGTCGAAGTCGAAGATCACCGAACTGGCCATTCACGCACCCCAAGCAACCCATCATCCCCCGCTTCACCTGCCAGCCCTTCCTTTGGATTTACGAATGCCAGCCGCTCCAACAGTTCTACTTCACTGTCGAGCCTGGGCCGTCAGTACTTCTCCCATACCCCTCTCCGCGGATTCACATCAAGCACATCCGTCGCTACCCCCGCATCCGAATTACCGCCATCAGTGCCTTCACCCTCGAGCTCTACGGCGGAGGAGACGAGTGTGGCCGAGACCGACAGCCAAGACGTCGTGACATATCTAAGCATTCACGTCCCTCTTACAGTAACCCCAACTCACAGCCTGGAACCCATCATTGTTTCTCACCGGATACGCTGGAATATTCTCATTCTAAACCTAGATGGCCATACCTCGGAACTTAGATGCTCCCTGCCACTTCATCTTCTTGATTATCGCCTGCTTAACGAGTCAAGGAACCTCTCAGCGGCGACGCGGCGTCTACTCATAGGCGGCGCTGAGGTCCCTTCGACAGAGGAAGAGGATGTCCAACTTCCCAGCTATAATCAACACATCCGTGACAGAGTCGCAAACATGTTCCTTCCCGACTCTGCGACCATGCGGGTCACGAACCCCTGGATAACGCAACATGCAAGCCCGGTGCCCTCTGCGGATGCTCCAGCAACCTTCTGGCCCATTACTTCATCGGGGTCGTGCACGCCGCTTGAAGCCCACCTTCTTACAAATCTTCCACACCAGCCTGACCCGAATGCCTCCAACACTCCATTAGAGTGGGTCAATTCTGAGCTCCTGCTCTCTCTCTCACAGCAAGCCCCACCCCGCTTACGCGCACGTTCCCCTCAACGCGAAGCAGGCCCATCGTCTCAACCCCTCACCCGTACAACGTCCCGCAGCAGGCCCGGTAGCCGCGTGCTAAGCCGCCTTTCCTCCCGAAACAACTCTCCCGAGCGGGATCGGGGGCGTGATCGTGGTCACACCCTCGCCGCCCACGCCAATGAGACCTATCTACACAATGGCAATACCGATCGGAACTCGCACGGAGTCTTTTCTGCAACGATGAAACCATCCTCGTCATTCAACCCTGGCGGGTTCCTATCGCGCTCTACGTCTTCGCAACACCTTCCAAGTACAGCGGAGGTCGAGGCCGCCTCACGTCCTGCACAGCCCATTCACACAATCAGTGTGGGCAGGAACTCGGGCACTGATCTGCTCCATCGTGCGTTTACTGAGGTCCCAGATTATTCAGTAGCAAGCCGTGGGTTCATTGGGGGCGTACCACCGCTGTCGAGCATGCAGGGCCTGCCTTCTTACGATGAGTCGCTGAGGACGAACAGTGAAGAGGACGTCACCAGGAGGCTAGGGCAGCTGAACATGTCACCGTTGGCGCCTGAATCATCTCCGATATCTGCTCTGGCCTCTGCTGTCTCGACGTAAAATGCGATTTCCAGTTCATTTTATTTTCCTCGCATTCCATTCGCCACAATTTATGTCATGACCCTTCTCATATTTATCCGATACAATACAACCATACATTTCTCTCATCCATTTTGGCATTAGACACTGGACTCCACTTCATTTTTGATAGATAAATGTTTTCTCTGGGAACTAACGTCGTGTAAATTTTTTATGGTCTGTACAATCACATAATCCTCTCCTCAATCATTCATTCTCTCCACCTCCCCCTTCGTTCTACATAGTTCAAGTACATGACCAATACAGCCTAACTGAACCATTATATGTGCCAGGCGTCCATGCTCACAGTTCGAGATGGAAGTTGTAAATCAAGAAACCATTTTGCCAAAGTACATAGGTCCATGCGGACATTATACACTAGAAGGATTAGATACTGGAGCGTCACACACCCCGGATTGAATGCTATAATCGTACGTCTAACTCATCTAGCCAACATCTAAGCAACCTCTAGAAGTAAGTTGAGACGCGCACTCTGCATTTTAGTTAAGCCTTCTGCTCATCAAGGGTCTTCAAAATCCAAGGCTCGGCAGTAACAAACTGTTCTGTGGGAACACCAAGTTCGAAGAGAGTCGAAACGACTTTAGCGAAGCTATGAGCTGTGATAAGTGTTGTGGTGAATATAAGTTATGAGAGAAACATACTCTTTGAAAAAGAGGTCGTTATCCTGGGCGTAGGCCTTAGCATACTTCTTGAAGCTCTTGTCCTGGACCAGAACGTAGTCGGTCCTGAGGGCGGAAGATCAGCAGGCATTCAGTGATCAAGATGGTCTGCACGCACGGAAGCATCATCAAGCTCTTAGTAGCCTTGTCCTCGAGTTGCTTGGGACCGGCCCATTTCTTCCATGTCCAGCTGTATATTTGTACCTTTAGTAATGCAAGTGCGCAATTAGAAATGTCAACATACGTCTCACTGAAGAGGAGCTTGTAATAGTCGTTAGTGAGAGTGGTTGGGGAGAACGTCCAGGGGCCAGAGAATCCAGAGCGGTCAGTATGGCAGCGTCCCAAAGCATGAGCACCAGAGAGAGCAACAATTTCCTGATCATTGAAGCCCATGCGTCCGAAAATCTTATCACCGAGGAATGTGAGCAATGGTGCAATACCATGATTGATGTGAATATCTTACAGCCCTGAGGTGGTTGGCGCCCTGTGAGGCATCGGGAAGACGGCCATCAGGGGTAGCATGATGAACGAAACCGTCAATGCGGCCAGCACGCCAGGGGATCTTGGGTCCAGCCATTTCCTGAACAGCCGCAACGCCACCGAGAGTCCACAGGTCGCCGTAGCTGATCCATTCGAACTCGCTCTTGATTTTTTCCATCAGGTTTCGGGCAACATTCAGGCCGTTGTTAGCGCCATGGAGGGCCTCTGGTTCGAAGCGCATGGTGGCATAGTTGCTAGAAGACGTGAATAAGGGGTGGGCAGTTAATTCGCTGTGTAAGTACCTTCCACCGGTCTTGGTCTCCTTATCATACGTGCCGGAAGCGTGCCATGCCAGGCGCAGGATGATAGGACCGTAGGAGCCATCTATAAACGTGTCAGATTGCTTATCTCTCACTCGGGGTAACCGGGTGTACCGTCGTATTCGTCAGCCTCATCCAAGAGTGCAGCAATTCGGTTGTAGACCTGAATATTCATTTAGTATGGATAATAGGGACGAAATACTCATAAATACTCGTACTTTTTGGTAGTCCTCTTTTGTGGGAACAAAGTTGGCCTTCACCTTGGAGGCCTGGACGCCAGACTTCGCAGCCGTGGCAGCCTCATCAGAGTTGCTATACAGGTAAAAGCCACCAGCAGCAGCGACCAAGGCTCCAATACCAAGGAACAAGCCGGTGTTGGACTTAGGGGCCTGCTTGGGGGCAGCAGTCGAGTTGTGGCGGAAAGAAGCCCTGAAGTTTGCGCGGGGAGTGGCGCGAATGCCAGCGACAGCCACGCGGCGGATAGGAACACGGAGGAGAGCGAAGGACATGGCAGGCAAACTGCGTGAAAGAGCAGGAGGTACTTATGCCGGGATGTAACGAGACTCTCGGAACGCAATTTGATTCATTCCAATATAAACCCCGAGCTATCGGTATCGGCTAATGGATTTGTCAACTAATCACGAGCTGTGCTTTTTAAGTGTCAGGTGCTTTCATTCCCAAATATCCTCCAGAACACCTTCAGAACAACTTCAGCACCATTGTGGCGCAATGGACGCGTCTAGTCAAAATATGTCTGTTACGACATCCATATTCAGTCAAAGTTATTCCATGGGAACGATTCGAAGCTCAGGTTCGTTGAACATGTGGTTATGTCACATGATGATGTGTAATCCTGTCACGAGTCAATAAGGAATAATAGACGTGCGCCTCGCGTCGATTTTGAACCACGCGCCAAGGCTGCCTTAAGCTCCTTCAGAGGCATGGTATCCCCGCGCGCTCTCAACGGCTCACCAACTTTCTCGAACAGCCCCAGAAACTTTGGGTGTCAGTTACAATACTCTCAGTCGATCAGCAGAGCCTTCGCCAGTGGCTCTATACTATGTCGGATCCTTGACATATTTTGGGTTCTCTGGGAAAATCACTGTCTTATACAGCTGAAGATAAAAAAAGCCAGAAGTTTGTAACTCTGTAGCTCACTTGTTCTTCTCGGAACTCCGAATCACTTGATGCCCAAGGCTGTTTACTTTCCATACATCGAGTCACTGCAAGGCTATCCTAACGGATCTTGCGCATTTAATATTTTCTGAATTCTGTGACTCCAGGCAGGCCTCAGGGTTGAATCGACCTTGAAGCAGTGACTCAAATAGTTCAACTGAGTACCTGGCACTATCACGTGTACGCCTCCGCGCCGGAGTTGGATGTTTGATTGACGCTCACTGACACTGCCATCGCTCAGCCTTCGATTCCGTCTGCTTGGTGACGCCTCATCGTATCACTTTTACTCAGTCACTATTTATCCAAGAGTGACGAACAGTATATAACGGGGATCTAAGGTTTCATAACACACACACACACACATCACCAACTTGCTCTTCAACTATGTACCCTCAGCCATGGGATCCCTACTACAGACGAGGCTACTACCCCCAGCCTAACCCAGATGTCTACCTGCCGCCGCCTCCAGCATCTGCACCAGTATTTGGTTATCGGACTGGTCACTCCACGCGTCCGTCATGGCTATCTCTTTCCTCAGATGTCACTGATTACTTTTCTACAGCCCACGGCTCCAATAAACATCCGCAGCTCTTCTACCTCCTTGCAGCGGATTCGACGCGCCTGGAGTGGGATACACGACGCCCGCCCTCGTCAATCCACCCCTCAACATTCTATTCGAATCGGAACACAGTCGCTCTGCAGACCGCTGCCAAGAAGCTTCACATCGTATCAAAGGCCTTCCCATGGGCCATCGAAATCGATTCCCAGGTAGCGATCACATGCGAGATGGTGTGGGCGGCCATCTACCATGCTCTCCAAGAACCCATAGCTGATTCAGAGTGGGGTTTGATCCTAAATATCAAGAAGCACCGCGAGGTTGTGGAGAAAGCAGCGAAGAAGAGGAAAGAAGAGAACAAGGAAGATACTCAGTCATTGAGGAGAATTGACTATCTTGGGGAGTCGACGATGTTCAAAGGTCTGGATAAAGATGAGGACTTTGTGAAGTTGAGAGCTCCCCCTGGTACGACTCCTTTCCCAGAGACCTGGGTACTTTTATTCAAGTGATACGTATGCAAGTTTCTTCTTTCCCGGGGATTTTCGTAGACATTAATATAGGTTGATTGCTTCTGTAGTCTTCTAAGATACTGTACCGTTTATCACCATTTGATTCAATCTTTTTTCCTTGATACTCTATGGTGATGATGGGTTATTAATGAATGATCGATTGATTAATTGCCCACGTGCTGAAATTGATCTAAAAAAGTCGTCTTCTTCCTCGACCTGTCTCCATCCGTGCAATTCTAAAACGCAGCTACCTAGCCTTACGATGGTTTCCTTCCAGTGAGCATGAATGTCTGCTCGAATTAAGTGCTCGAATGACAACTTCCATGCAGATGTCATGGTTAGCGCGTGCCTCGTTCACATTAGGCCTGACTTTGCTAACCGATGCCTCAGTATGTGGGGACGTCGTGAAAAAGCCCAAACTCGACCAACATAGATCACGATGTCACGGTGGCTTTGATTGTATAGACTGCTCTACGACTTTCAACACACCCGCGGAATATAAAGGACATACCCAATGCATCAGCGAAGCTGAGAAATACCAAAAAAGCCTATACAAAGGCCCCAAAACCGTACGCATGTGCCTTATCACTCAGTGATCATCTTCCTCATCTGAAAATATAAGGCTGCACCTGCGCCGCGGAACAACTACCCCCCGCAACCTCCAGCGCCTGCACCACAATTTGGATCTGGTCGTGGTGGATATGGTGGGAGGGGTAGAGGTAGAGGAGGTAGGGGAGGCTGGGGACAGGCTAGGTCGTCAGCTACGGGCGCTAACGATACACCTCTTGGCACACCAACTCTCCATGTTGTTGCGAGCCCTGCGCCAACACCTGTAAAAGCCCCCGAACCCGCACCTGAGCCAGCTAAGGCCGCACCTTCGACATCGGATGAGAAGAAGAAGGATAAGAAGAGGAAAGCGGATGATATCTCAGTAAGTAATGCATGGGTATAGAGCAATCGCATCGCTGATAATATTTATTCAGGACGTCACTACGAGTAAAAAGGCAAAAATTGCCGAGGAACCGTCAAAGGAGGTCACCTCTGCTGAGAAAACGAAGAAGAAGGAGAAGAAGGAGAAAGGGAAGAAGAAAGAGAACTCCGAGGACATTGAGATGAGTGGGCCGGGAGAGGAGACGAAGAGCAAGAAGGAGAAGAAAAAAGATGTGGTCGAAAATGTCGAGGCAACTATTTCTGTGGAGTTGGTGACGACGAAGAGCAAGAAGGAGAAGAAGGAGAAGAAAAAAGATGTGGTCGAAAAGGTCGAGGCAACTATTTCTGTGGAGTTGGTGACGGCGAAGAGCAAGAAGGAGAAGAAGGAGAAGAAAGAAAAAGCGAAGGAAAGAAAGGGAGAGGATGTTATTGAGGCTGACCCATCTACTGAAAAAAGGGAAAAGAAGGATAAAAAGGACAAGTCCGAGAAGAAAGAGAAGAAGGAGAGAAAACGGGCCTCGTCGATTTCTGCACCTCGCACTCCTTATCCCTCTACTCAGATTTCTCCTTCGCCTTTGCTATCTACTGCTCCCCGCATCTGATCATTTCTTGGAATATTCCACGTGTACCCTGCTATCTTATCCATTAATTGAAGCTTGAGTTTGACCCCAGCTCTATTGTTCTTGGCTCAGCCACTTCGATCACGTTCGCCTGATATAGAATTAAGCACGTGGGGAGGGGAAGGTGAAATCGATTTGACCAGGTTCAACAACTCTTCCTTGACCTGCTATAAACATGCAAGCTATCCAGGTATTACACTCAGTAGTTTCTTGTAATCGACACTGACGTCTCTAGTCCCAATTCTGGGCCGTCCGCGACTATCTCAGCCCTGTACGCCGTTGTTCTGCAATGCCCGTAACAACGATCAGCTCACCGATCACACTACTAGGTTCTCAAGGAGAGCAAGTTCAAGGAACACGGCCGAATCACACCTGGTATGTACTGATCGACATCTCAGACGCGTGCAATTCACTGATCTTGTACTCGCAGAGGAGTTTGTCGCTGCGGGCGACTTCCTCGTTTACAAGTTCCCAGTGTGGTCATGGTGAGTGGCCGTACCCCCAGTGACGCCCCATAGACTCATTTTCTTATTGTTTAGGGAGAAAGGAGACGCATCGAAGGCACGAGACTTCCTGCCTGCTGATAAACAGTACCTCCTCACACGCGGTGTACCTTGTTTGCGCCGAGCAACGTCTCTGGCCTACACCGACGCAGACGAAGATGCAGAACGTCTTCTGTCATTCGGAGATTCGTCTGCTACGGGAGAGGCAGACGAGTGGGTAGAGACGCACGCCGGACGTGCGGCACACGTCGATTCTGCTGCCAATCCTGGTGTCATTGACGACATTCCGGATCTCGATGGAGATGACCACGGTTTCACAGCGGGGGCGGGCGGCTTATCGGTGGGAGAAGCTGCAGAGGAGACACCTGACCTTGATGATATTCCTGATATGGAGGAGGACGATCTCGAAGAGAAGGACGAGGCGACTGCGACCAAACCTGTTGCAGTTGTCGATTCCAGGTATTTAACCACTTTCAATCTATGTCTATGTCTTAATGATCCCTTGAGTAGTAAAATTGAGGTAGCGAAGGGAAATCTCCTGCAAGTGCGCACATATGATGTGATGATAACATACGACAAGTACTATCAGACGCCTCGTGTCTGGTTAATCGGCTATGATGAGGTGAGTCCCTCATGTTTTAATTGCTGCACTGAAGTCCTGAGCCCACACAGAATGGAACGCCACTCACCCCTCCACAAATCTTCCAAGATATCTCTGCGGACCACGCACATAAGACGGTGACGATCGAGCCCTTCCTCCACTCGGCCTCGCTACAGGCAGCATCCGTGCACCCTTGCAAGCACGCAAGCGTGATGAAGAAAGTCATCGAGCGCATGAATAACAGCGTTGTCGAGGAGCAGCTGTCCCGGAAGAAGACCAGCAGCACCAGCGTGGGTAAAGAGGTGTCTAAAAAGAAGTGGCCGTTCACAAGGAAAGCGAGTGGATCGGGCAAGGACGATAAAGCCTTGGCTGGTGACGAGGATGAAGTTGAGGGTATGCGCGTGGATTTCTACCTCGTGGTATTCCTCAAGTTCATCGCGTCGATCGTGCCCACCATCGAGGTCGACTCAACGACCTCGTTCTAATCGTGTATCGGAGGAAATTATACCCTCGTTGAGGTGGTGAAGCTGTAGAGCGTAATGTGTAATAGTTGTACGTGATTGTGCATCTTGTATGTTTTAGTAGACGTTTTCACAATGTATGATTCCTCTCAAACGCTCGTCCCCTCGGCCTTAGTGGTAGGATCAGTTCCATGTAGACGGAGTTCTATTGTTTGTTTTTGTCCCTAAACTTTGTAGAAAGGTTGTCGCAAACAAAATGATTCGACCCAGGCTCGAACTGAGGACCTTCTGTGTGTTAGACAGATGCGATAACCAACTACGCCATCGAACCGATGCCGTTACTGTAGTTAAGTTCTAATCTAAGTACTTTAGCTTGCGAAAAGTGGGCAACAACGGACAATCTCAAATGAACCTCTGGCCATCACTGATAAGTGTACTACTTAATCTAAACATGTTTCCGGCTTTGTCGGTGAAAAGGTGGCATGTGGCGAATTCAGGCGAAATTTCCTTCTGAGGGCAAATTTCTGAAGGACTTCCGGGCTCATGCTGGAACAGTGCATGATAGCCTGATCCGCGCATACACGTAGCAGTGTATATACACAGGCTATCAGTGTGCGCGTCTCCAATGCTTGGGGCGATGATGCTGAGATGTGGCTGGAAGGGCATGGAGGCGATTTACACTTTTTTTTTCAAAATTCAGGCGGACAAGTGTGTGAATGATTTCTTGTACAACCAGGAGCTAGTAGCAGCACAAGTGACGTAAATTGTTTTTGCTAGTTTAAACGACGACAGACGAGTAGTTCAGATATGGAGTAACTTGGCTAGGTAGTGGTGAGAATCTAGGCGGCCTTGATTAAATCAGCTGCAGCTTCTGAACCCGCGATCCTCTCCAGCCGGAACCAGTCGTACTTGGAGTATAAAACCCGGCAGGTCACGTCAGAGCCGTCGACACCCTCATCCAAAAAGGGGTAGGATAGAAGCTCCGTGAAGAATTGAGGGTGATCCGGCGGGCCGTAGAAGATCACATTGCGAATGCCTCGAATCTTGTATCTGTAGTGCCATATGAGCAGACGTATATATCGAGTGTCAAATATACATGCCGTTTGTAGAAATGGAAACGCTCGCTGATGAGCAGGAATGACTTCTTGCCCTGGAAGAACGCCTGACGAGCACGAGATATGTCTTGGTTCGTCGAGTATCTACGCGCGAGGTCAGTGTCTGTACGATCAAAGGGTGTGTAGATAGTACTCGGATAAGATGGCGAAGGAAACACCTGAGTGCTTTTTGAAGTAGTTTTGAACACGGATGAAGTCGAAGGATGATGGAATGAAGACAGCAGTATTCGCGCTTTGTACAGCAGATTTTAAGACAGCGGGAAGAAGCTATATTCCGTGGTGAGTACAGAGCATTAAATGATTATAACTGATACGAACCTGCGTTGTGAAGTGATGAAACCGTTTGTCAGCTTCATCTTTTGGGCTAACACAGTCGAAGTGAACGAAATTCTGGAAACGCGTTTTTATACATAGAGTTTGATAGGGAGGTGGAACAAGCAAACCTGCTGAATTCCTTCAGGAATACCAATGGGTGACCAGTGTTTTTGGGTCCTAAGCTTGCCAGCGACGTTCTTGAGCGAATTGTGATACAATGCACGAGCTTCGGGCGTTTCATAGGCAGCCAAGAAAATGGATTGGCGCAGATAAGCCGCACTGAATCTTGATCAGCATTTGGAGACATTAGTATATTTAATGTCTTACTGTCCCTCAAGATACCATGGCTTCAGCCGTGAGAAGTCAGTATCATGAGACTCCTTTGGCAGCTTATTGAGATGCGATAGAACAAACTGGGGGCCGTCAGATGTATGGGATAGCTAAACAAGGATATTGCTTCACTTTGACGTGGTCCCAATTCTGCATACTCAAAGCATCCAACTGATCAACGATTAGAACTTCAATCGAAGACAGATAATCGGCGTTCCTAGCAATAATATCAAATAAGAGAAATCTTTAGCAAACAAAACAACTTACTTCTCTTTCTCAATCGATCTCCTCAAGCCTAGGGGGCTAGCCAAGATCACGTCGCATCCGTAGAACTCAGAAAACATTTTCACACTCTTCCTCGTCAGCTTGACACCGATGCGGAAGTTGTCGTCAACATTGCCCTTGAATGTCTCCACATGATCTGGAGGGTAAGTTCCAGGTTCCGCCTCTGCCAATTTATCAACGGCGCCAGGTGGCAAGCCGTATTCTGAGGTGAATCGAGACTGGTTTTCGACTTGAAACGTTGGGGCAGGGGTGTGTGAAGTGATGGCAGAGAACCAGTCGAGTGCGGCGGAGCGGAAGGGAAGAAGGAAAAGAACAGATGGGCGGGTGAAGCCCTGGTCTTGTGTATCTTGGGGAGGTTCGGCGTCAGGATTGGTTTTTGCGGAATGGGCAAGTCTCTCATTATTCTTGAGAACTCTCCGACGTTTCCTGAAGAAAAATGAGTTCTAGATCAGGCATGAGAAAACAAGAGGGTACTCACTTAGTGACATGATTTACCGCATGAAGCGCAATGGCTTCCCTCGTACCCTTACGAGAGTCTAAGGGTGTACTTGTGAGGTATAAATCTCGCCGAGAGGAAAGAGTAGACAGAAGTTCATTTTGTAGATCGGTTTGCTCTGTTGTCCATTCGTCAATTAACGGTGGGCCGTTGGTTAGGAAAGGCAGGCAAACCTCGCGACTGTTTAGACTGCCGAGTTTGGAATGGAGTTCGTAGCCTCTCAAGTATCTGAAGGTCTGTCAGCGTCACAGAAAGTGAGGATGACTATAACTTACATCTATTGACGCCTCATTTCCTTCAGTAGCTTCGGGGCCTGAAGGTAACGAAAGCACAGCAGACCCTAGACACCCTCGTCGGACTTTGGTTGTTGTCCAAGTGTTTGAATCTACAGCAGTCCTTGATGATTCAGTCAAGGACGTTGGGTTAATGCCAAAATGAAGCTCATATGCATCTGATGAAGGGGAGTCAGTAGAATGCGGGATGGTTCACACCAATAGAATTGCGATCGTACCTTTGCCATCGGAGGTTTCGGGAACCTCATCCAGAACAATTTCCTTGTCAGCAGCAGCAGTTTCTTCAGGCTGATCAGCGTCTTTTTGCGATGTAGGTGCCGGTTCTGAAAACCTTGGAGACTTCCGCTTGTTTAACTTCTCGGCGGGTACGAAAACGTCCTCAGGGACCTTCCTCTTCCCAGATTTTGTTGCCGATACATTGAGAAGGGTTAGGAGAGACGTCGTGATGGAGGTATCGGTTCCTATCGTCATCTTCGTGAGATGAGCGTTTGACGGGGGTCGTACTTTTCGATAGTCTAAATTTCAGGAGGTGTTGCGTAACAAAGACAAATACCCTATAGCACGTGTACGCGTCGGGAAGTTTGGTCACGCGCGTCACGCTCATTGGTTTCCTGTTCTCATTCTCGGGATTGCGGACGCAGCGTCCTCATAATTCTTCAGGTCATAATCCAGTCTACATGCGTGTTTTATGCGTTGCAGAGAAGCCCTCAATCTCCAAGTCAATTAGCCAAATCCTTTCAGGCGGACAGTTCAACACGGTGTGTACCATAGAAACGCACTTCTACCCATTTTTGACGCGAGATCTTTCGAAGACTGCATCAAGACTACCCTACATCAAGAACTACGAATTTGACTATCCACAAACCAACTCGTTCTTCACTGTAACATGCGTCACCGGTCATCTAACCGGGAGTGACTTTCCGGAAAGATATAAAAAATGGAATTCCTGCGATGCATTTGACCTATTCGATGCACCGGTCGAGACGTTCGTTCCACAGGACAAGAAGGCCATCGAAGATAATCTAATTGCACAAGCCAGACGTGCGGACATGCTAATGATATGGACCGATTGTGATAGAGAAGGCGAGCATATCGGCCTGGAAATCGCAAACGTATGTAGAAAGGCCAAAAGAAACATTGTCATAAAGCGAGCACGTTTTAGTGCTATAATTGCACAGTACGTCGTAACAGATTTCAAAGATTTCAAATTCACGCTTTTCATACAGGCAAATTCATCGAGCCGCACAGCATCCTGTCGAGCTTGATCGTGCACAAGCGGATTCAGTCGAAGCTAGAATAATGCTTGACCTTAAAGTCGGTGCCGCCTTTACGCGAATGCAAACTCAGACTCTCCAGAATTATTTCGGGCAGCTTGCAGAAGGAAAGAACGTGGTTTCTTATGGTTCGTTCGTTCTGTCATGCAATTCCCCCGTGTTGACACAATAATCAGGACCATGTCAATTTCCTACGCTTGGTTTCGTTGTTCGAAAGTACAACATCGTCAAGTCTTTCGTCATGGAGCCATTTTGGTATATATATCTTTCCATAACTAGAGGCGAAGAAGAGACAGTCTTCACTTGGAAACGAGGGCACCTGTTTGATCGACCAGCCGCTATTGCAATCTACGACTTTGTGCTATCGGATCCTACAGCCCGTGTTATGAAAGTTATTAAGAAGGAAACCAAGAAATGGTGCGCATTTGTAAATACCAATAACCACACATGCTTATGGTGGGCGCCGTCCTAGGAAGCCATTACCTTTAACCACTGTTGAGCTACAGAAAGCTGGTTCGAGACTTTTGCGGTTAGCCCCCAAGAAGGTTCTAGATGTGCGTTCTTGGTTAACTCGTTCTTCTTACTTCATTCATTGGTGGTAATCCAGGTCGCTGAAAAGCTTTATCAACAAGGCTTCCTTTCTTACCCTCGCACTGAGACCGACCAGTTCGATCCTCAATTTGACTTTATGTCATTGGTGCAGAAACAGACCGTCGATCCAGCTTGGGGTGATTTCGCGACTGCGTGAGTCAACCCCCCCTGCCCATTTTCCTCTTTAGGCTTCACCATTGAAGCGTAGATTGACCCAAGGAGCCGGCAGCCCCCCGAGGAAAGGGAAAAACAACGATAAAGCCCACCCTCCAATTCATCCAACCGCGCACGCTGGTAACTTAGCAGGTGACGAAAAAAAGGTGTATGAGTTCATCGCTCGCCGTTTCCTGGCCTGTTGTTCGAAAGATGCGATAGGATGGCAGACGACGGTGGACATTATTTGTGGAGAGGAGTTCTTTTCTGCTACAGGTGCGTTACATTCAATAAAATGTCGGAGCGTCGTTTGATGGTGCTTCAATAGGCTTGGTCGTCCTCGAAAGAAATTATTTGGAAGTCTATCCCTATGACAAGTGGGTGGGACACAGTGTGCCAGACTTCGAAGAGAACGAGCAATTTCAACCTTCGGTTTGCGAGCTTCGAGAAGGCCAAACATCAAAGCCGAACCTTTTGACAGAGGCTGATTTGGTTACCTTGATGGACAAGAATGGAATAGGTTGTTCTCTTCGACCTCTGTCTGCTTTTCTGCCATTCACATTGCCCTCTAGGCACGGATGCCACCATTGCGCAGCATATCGAAACTATTATCAACAGAGACTATGTCATTGAGAAGTTTGAAGGTAATACGAAGTATCTCATTCCTTCCAAACTTGGGATTGGCCTCGTCGAAGGATACAATCAGATTGCATTGGATAAAAGTTTGAGCAAACCGCAACTCAGGCGTGAGGTATGAATACTCTGTTCAACCATGCCGCCACTCCTGCTCATCGTGCTATAGACAGAGCGCAGTATGATCCAAGTCTGCGAAGGAACCAAAAGTAAGGCGGACATGCTTGAGGAAACGATTATTCAGTACAAAGAGATGTACATCATCGCGAAGAGGGAGTTCGAGAAGGTAGTTTCTGTAAGTGTTGTTCGCATTTTGATTTCATCAAACGGCCTTGTCAACTTTAATATGGCCTCTCAGAGTGTTCGACGGTATCTCGAGGGCGGGGGAAATAACCAGCGACGAGGTGGTGCAGGTGGTGGAGCAGATGATGATGGTGGTGATGACGATAGCGGCGGCGGGAATGGGGGAGGCGGGGGACGACGGGGAAGAGGGAATGCCACCAGGGGACGGGGTGGGGGAAACAGAGGAGACGCTGCCATTGTTCCCGTACCAGATTCTGAACATGGTATAGTCCGAGGGTACGCTTGCAAATTGCCTGTCTAACTGGGTTCTTGCAGACTTCGATCAACCACCTCCACCTCGCAATCCCGCAGGCCAGGCTGGGCCAAGTTCCTCTCGCCCAATCGCAATGCCAGTCTCAAATAGAAGAGCTACTAAGCCTTCTTCCGGTCGACAGACTGCATCAACAACTCTCAATGCTCCTCCGTACAGGCCTCCTTCCGTTCGCCCACAAATTATTCCATCAAGGAGTATTTCCAGCAACGTTGTGCACTGTGAATGTGGTTTTCCTGCCTCTCAGGGAGTGCATACCAGAGAATCTACAAGCAAAGGCCAGAAATTTTGGGAGTGTGGGAACAACAACCAATGCGAATTTTACAGACGGGACGGGCCTGTGAACGCCAGCCCTTCAGTCATTCCCGCCAAACGGCCGTATCCAGAGGTATTGAAATTGTTTGTTCCTTATGTTGTTGCAATATCTGACATATATATATATTACCAGGTCCAAAGCTCCAATACTGGGAGCGCTGGCCGCATGTGCAATTGCAATTCACCTGCCGTCAAATTATCTGCCAATACTACCGCTAATCAAGGTCGTATGTTTTGGAAATGTGCCAAGGCGCAAACACCAGAAGACTGCAAGTTCTTTGTGTGGGATGATGCGCCGGAAATCAAAGGACCAACATCATGGGCGCAGGCCTCTGGTGCCGGTCCACAGGGAAACGACGAATGTTTCAAGGTCTCATAATTTCGCTTTTTTTAAGTCGGCTTTTCGACGGCTGACAATGGATCCCCTTAGTGTCATTTACCTGGCCATTGGGCCTCAAGTACGCCATGCAACATGAAATCAGTATCGCTTCCCAACTCATCGCTTCCTAATAGATTGTCCCAATGACGGCGATGGCGCCAACAGTAAGCGACCAAGAAGTTTTGGGCCAAGGGCTGGCGCAGGATTGACTTGCTTCAAATGTAACGAGGATGGTCATATTAGTACAGGTCAGCAGTTTTAGATGCACTCTACGACCTTCTCCAATTGAATTCTCTTACAGCATGTCCAAACGCCAATATATCAAGGACAAATTCCGGATGGGAAGGAGGTGCTGGTGGACGAAGTGGCGACAAAGCAAAAGATGGCACTTGCTTTAAATGTGGGGAATCTGGCCATTGGAGCAGCGGTATGTTAACATTTTGTACAGGTTTCACCATCGGTTTCTTACGGGTGCATATAGAGTGTACTGGTAGTGGCGCTGGGCCTAGTACTCGTGGCACTGGTACTGCAAAAAGAGGTCGAGGCCGAGGCCGAAATTCATCAAGGGGGAGTTCTTCGAGGGGAAAGCAAGGTCGGGGAGCAAAGAAGAAATCAGCTTTCGGAGCCCCGGACGATTACGATTGACCAAACGAAGTCGGGTGGGTGGGGCCAACTTTACTTACATGGTTCCTTATAATTGCATATCATATACAAATGATGCATTGGTTCGACGATAGACCATGAATATTTGAATTGGAGAGTAGTTGCGAGAGTATGGTAACTGTTTATGTTTGACAAGATCAAAGCAGACTCTCAGTAAATCAGAAATCGTCAATGGTGAAGATGCAGTGGATATATGTTGGCTGTAGGTCCTATTTGCATGTCTCGTCATAGAAATGTTTTAAATTATTGCCAGAATCATGAACCCAGCACCTATTGAGACAGCTTTTCTTCTCCTTCCGGTTCAACATCATCCTTTGGAAGCCCAAACCCTTTCTCATCGAGCTTCATACCCAACTCGAGCACAATTGGTTGCGCTCTTGACCAAAAGTCGCTCCATGTTCGAAGGTCTGAGATTTCTTCGGTGAGATACATATCATGTATAGCTTGCAAAGCACCGAAAATGTCGAAGATGTCTGAGTGTTCGGCACGAACTGGTGAATTAAGTGGCACAGTCGACAAATGATGGACAGCAGCTCGCAAAATTATAGGCACAGCTACTCTGGCCCTGCCGATTTCGGATTCAGAGGACGCTGGCGCCGTTTCAAATGCCTGCATTGAGGTGTGAAGGACAGCCAAGCAATTTGATAGCAACTGTACTCACAGTTAAGAACTGTTCACCACCTTCTGGGCGAGAAAGATATAGGACAATTTGAAATAGTAAAGTGTATGCCAAAATGAGTTTCTTCTCAACATCTGGAATTGAAGAAAACAACCAGGGCGCAGATGTTGTATTCTCCAGAATTGATATCCACCTCTCGGTCTCAGATTTCGAACTGTCTTGCGGTCCAAATTCAGCCTTTTTAGGTTCAACTGGTTGGGCCATGCGCAAGCATGAGACTGTGAAAGAACGAGTGGTATGAGCAGGCAAGGGACGCGTTTTCGGCTGCAACAACTGCGACTATTCAGTCCAAATGTTTCACAAGCTTGACTGGGCGCTCATACCAGACGTGCAAGAGGCCTTCGGGTTAAAACAGTATTGCTCATGAGCCGTGACCCTTTTTGAAAAGTATTGGTACGTGGATGGCGGCCAAGTATTGAAGCGAACATATTCGGCCAACAAGAGGCGAGCGCTGAGGACGAACGGAATTGCTTGAAGCTAGCTAGGTTTGCAAGCTCCTGGTTCAAATATCTACCTTATGATTTGAAAGAAGGTCAATTCAAGTAGATGAGAGCGCTGCGTGACACTAGATAGAGGGTGTGTATGACGCTTTCGGAGGCAATTGCATAGGGTTAGAGAAACTGGTTCAGTTCCCGCAAAAGTCCGGGATCCGCCACATTTGCTCCTACACTCCGAGTCTGCGTCTCTTTTCGTTATGTACTCTCAAATCCCATTTTCTGGTCACAAATTTGAACGCATACAGGATGCTGGCCGAACTGTATAATATGTAAGGGACCAACGTGAATTTGAGATTTTGCCCATCTGGTCCTATAAGCCTAACCATATCAGTCGTAATAATCTACAGTTATCTGATCGCCTTGAATGTAAGTCAGGGCACCGCTGTAAGGTGCCAGGTGGTAGGCGCCATGAAAGTTGACTGCGCCACTAGTTGAGATCATTGCGTATTTGGGGAGTCCATGCAAGGAGGTAATATTCTTGACCGGTTCCCCCCACGTTGATACTGCATCAAGAGCAGTCAGTGTGTAGCCACTGAACGAGACACCACACCATCCGAGGCTAGCAAACCCATGATCGAGCTCCACCTTGGTCCTCAAGTCCAGACTGGCTAGCGTACTTTTATCCTGCTGAATGTCGGCGTCTTGCTTCCAAGTTGCAGGCAAAGAGTTCAGATGAAGCATATACCGAACCGCAACCGACGTGCCAGTTGGTCCCCCAAGAAAACTCGGGATGGCCGAGGTCAAAAATGCCCACAGGGCATACTTGTCGTCATAAAGAGGATGTGCATGGGCGTAGAGTCGTAACTGGCGAGCGGTTTGCCCCCCTGGTAGGATGATTCTAGTCCGAAGAAGAGGACTGGTGCTTATGTGCCTGGACACAGCAGGTCCGGACTGCCAGTCGAAACAATTATCATCCCAAATTTCGAGCTCTGTGTCGCCGTTGGTGGTGATCAGTGTAATCAGGTGCCCAGGAACTAAAGCGGCAGCCGCAATTTCTTGATGATCCTGGGTTTCACGTAAAAAAGAAAAAGAAAAAGGCCATGAAATATGAGTACACACCTCCAAAGGGAGTTCCACGTGTCGTCTAGTCCTCCAGTCTAGAAGAAAAATCGCACAAGCAAAATTCAAGGTTACTACTGCCCAGTCGCAGCAAATCTGAGAGCGCTGAAAAGTGTACGACAACTGGCGTCTAGGTGCCAACATGGAGTGAAGGAGTTCAGATTGTCCAGTTTTTAAGTTCAACTGGACGACTTCGATAATCCTACATACAAACTTGAATATAAACGCCGTATTGCAGTTAAACTGACAAAGAAAAGAAGAGGGTACTGACTGTTTGGACATGGATGGGATAGTGAAGCAACACATAAGGCGAATAATCTCTCCAGATTTGACTACCTCTTCTCCGTAAATTAAGCCACTGACCCTGTCTGGCAACTGTCCGTAATCACCATGAGGGCGGAATTCCCAGACCAGAGAGTTCTTTGAAATATCCCAGCATTCCAGGCCCATCGATCTCAACAGAATGTATTGCCCACCATCGACGAGCCTGGCATCGATATACTTTTGATTAGAGGGGCAAAGGGACAGACGACGATTGACTGTCGGGGGCGACATAGACCAACTGCCAGATCCAGGACGGCATGGTGGTGCTGCCCAGGTTTTTGGGCCACGGACAGCTCTCTTGAGAAGATTGATAAGAGACTGCGTTGGAAGGCCCTGGAGTTCAATGTCTGGTATATCCAGGCAAGCGCGAGGCTGCAGACTTGAAACGAGAGCCAACCAAAGGAACCGATTGGAAATAATTAAACAGTGAAGACGACTGCAAGTCTATCTCATAGTGTCAGCGAGACAAATACTTCGAGTGTATTGCATTTCCTTGTTTCACCTCGCTTGCAGACAGGACTGTTGGAATATCAGAGATGGAGAGTATGGTGAGAATGATATCTTCAGCGAGCAGTGCGAACATTATGCTCAAGATAAATTCTGAAGAAATGACAGCTGCAAGAAATGAGGAAGAGATGACCTCCGACCAAAGTAACCTGCATCAGTTGATAGGGCAGAGGGCAAAAGGCAAATAACAATCTTAGATTCTCATAGGGTTATGGGTTCCCGGCGACCTGACAGAGACGGCGGAATGTTAGGCACACCTTGAGAAGGAAACAGAAATCATTGTGGAGTAAATGCATGAATTGAGGAAGGAAAATAAAATATTGTCCCAGGGAGGATTCGAACTTCCGGCTTCTCGGAGTAGTTAACCACAACGAGATGATTTAACCACTAATCGACAAGGACTATACATCCTGCTATGTAAAAAATAATATGAATAGAAAATATACCAGAGTCTAACGCGTTGTTGACCTTGAACAAATTCTTGACGCCGCGTTGAACCCTTTTCAGCGTTGACCCCATTCCTGTCTCTCCGGCACCCTCGCGTGCACAACTCAGACTACATCGTTCTCTTTCCGAAGGCCAACGATGCATTTGTATAACCTGACGCTGCAACCGCCAACGGCAATCACACAAGCCATTGTGGGCAACTTTTCTGGAGCAAGACAGCAAGAAATCATCATTTCCCATGGAACGCGGTTGGAACTGTTGCGTCCGGACGTTCAGACGGGCAAAATATCTACTGTTATTGCAACAGACGTCTTTGGATCCATTCGTTCTCTTGCCGCATTTCGTTTGACCGGAGGAACTAAGGGTGAGCCGTCGTACGTATCTAACTTGTCCACTGTTGTTCACATAACTTCTTCTCAGACTACGCCATCGTAGGCTCTGACTCTGGACGCATCGTTATTCTTGACTATGACCCAAAAACAAGTACTTTCGTAAAACTCCATCAAGAAACCTATGGGAAGTCTGGCGCTCGGCGAATTGTTCCAGGGCAGTACCTCGCGACTGATCCCAAAGGGCGCAGCGTTATGATATCTGCAATGGAAAAGGCAAAACTTGTCTACATTCTCAACCGAGACGCCGCGGCCAACTTGACCATTTCCTCACCCCTGGAGGCTCACAAGAACGCCGCAATCATCCATCATATAGTCGGACTGGATGTTGGATTTGAAAACCCGATGTTTGCTGCGCTTGAGGTCGACTATAGTGAATCGGACCAGGACCCGACTGGCGAGGCGTTTCGCAATGCAGAAAAGGTGCGCAAACAGAACAGGAGAGATTTTGTTCAGCAGTTGAGATTTTATACAGATGCTCACCTACTACGAGCTGGATTTGGGCCTGAACCATGTTGTTCGCAAGTGGAGTGAACCTACCGATCCCCGCGCAAACCTTCTGGTTCAGGTCCCTGGTGGTCAATTGGCATCTTCCGACCGATTCGACGGCCCGTCCGGTGTTCTTGTCTGCTGCGAAGATCATATCATTTACCGACATATGGACGTACCTCAACACCGTATTCCAATTCCTCGACGTAAACATCCTCTCGACGATACTAAACGCGGCCTGATCATCGTGGCAGCGGTCATGCACAAAATGAAGGTATGTCGTCGGTACACCTTTTTTTACTTGGACCTCATGCCATCTTCACATGTCTAGGGCGCCTTTTTCTTCTTGTTACAAAGTGAAGCCGGTGATCTTTATAAAGTCACGATCGAACATGAGGAAGAGGAAGTGAAGTCTTTAAAGATCAAGTATTTTGACACCGTGCCTGTCGCTGCAAGTCTTTGCATTCTTAAATCTGGATTCCTTTTCGTTGCATCTGAGTTTGGGAACCAGTACGTCGTTTCTTGACTTCTATGGATCGAATTACTGATTTCTCGAGTAGCTTCCTATATCAATTCCAGAAATTGGGAGACGATGACGAGGAACCTGAATTTAGTTCTACTGACTACCGCAATTTCGGCATGGATGACCCTTGTGTCTCATTGCCTCACGCCTACTTCCGTCCCCGACCGCTTGATAATTTGGTTGTTGCTGATGAACTTGAGTCTCTTGATCCCATAGTTGACTCAAAGGTCCTTAACGTGCTACCGAACTCTGATGCCCCTCAGATTTTCGCGGCATGTGGACGTGGACCTAGGAGTACTTTCAGGACGTTACGCCATGGCCTCGAAGTAGAGGAATCCGTGAGCTCAGACCTTCCGGGTATTCCTAACGCTGTTTGGACCACCAAACGCACAGAAGATGGTAAGCTAGCGATTATCACTATCTTCGAAAAAAAATAGATTCATCCTTCTAGATCCATACGACTCTTACATTATCCTCTCTTTCGTTAATGGTACCCTCGTCCTGTCAATTGGCGAGACGATAGAAGAAGTTCAGGACACTGGCTTCTTGTCTTCAGCACCCACACTTGCTGTGCAACAGATTGGTGCTGATGCCCTTCTGCAGGTTCACCCTCAGGGTATTCGCCATGTTCTTGCTGACCGGCGGGTCAACGAGTGGAGAGTACCAGAAGGGAAGACAATCGTCAGTGCGACAACAAACAAGAGGCAGGTCGTTGTGGCGTTGAGTTCGGCCGAGTTGGTCTACTTTGAGTTGGATTTGGACGGTCAGCTCAACGAGTACCAGGATCGTAAAGCTATGGGAAGCACAGTGCTGGCATTGAGCATCGGTGAGGTCCCGGAGGGTAGGCAAAGGACACCCTATCTGGTACGCCCTCCCCATCTCGTATTCCTCTTCGTCTATTAACGACATCTAGGCGGTTGGTTGTGAGGATCAAACTGTCCGGATTATTTCGTTGGATCCAGAAAGCACTCTCGAGACAATCAGTTTGCAAGCACTGACGGCGCCACCCTCCTCTATTTGCATCGCCGATATGCTTGACGCAAGTATCAACAAGTCGCAACCAACCATGTTTGTTAATATTGGTCTCCAAAATGGTGTCTTGCTCCGAACCGTCCTCGACCCAATCAACGGGCAGCTCACAGACACTCGTACCCGGTCAGTGTAATCTTGTCGACCAACAATCGCTCAATACATTTACTGTGATCACCAGCTTCCTTGGAACTCGTCCAATACGCCTGATCCGTGTCCAAATCCAACGCAATCCTGCTATTTTGGCCCTTTCGTCGCGATCTTGGCTCAACTACACCCATCAAAACCTAATGCACTTCACACCGCTAATTTTCGAGAACTTTGACTACGCGTGGAGTTTCTCTGCTGAGCTTAGCCCGGAAGGCCTCATTGGCATCGCTGGAAGCACCCTACGGTGAATAACAAACAAAAATGTCTTCGTTGCCCTTCCTGATCATACCTTGATAACAGGATATTCCAAATACCGAAACTCGGGACTAAATTGAAGCAAGATTCCATTCCTTTGTCATACACTCCTCGCAAATTCATCACCCACCCTTCCAATCATTACTTCTACATGATTGAAGGCGATCATCGGGTTGTGGGAGAGGATGCAGCAAGCAAACGTCTAGATGAACTGGTGAGCCTCGTACTCAAGTGATCGGAAAATCGTTTAACAAACTTTATTTAGCGTCGACAAGGCAAGACTATTGATGACGAGGTTGTGAATTTGCCCCCACAAGATTTTGGCCGACCCAGAGCATCTGCTGGTACTTGGGCATCTTGCATTCGTATCATTGACCCCATAGAGGTCTTTGAATTCCGTTTCAAAACTGCTAACTTTACTGATGTATATTAATTGACAGGCCAAAACGGTTGCTTTGCTCCCTCTTGATGGCAACGAGGCAGCGTTCTCCCTAGCAGTTGTACCTTTCTCTGCGAAAGGCGGCGAGCTGCATCTTGTTGTTGGCACGGCGGCCGATACCCTCATCTCGCCTCGCTCATGTTCAAGTGGTTTCCTCCGAACGTATAGGTTTACGGATGATGGAGCTGGTCTGGAGCTTATACACAAGGTATACTCAATTCTTCAGTCGCCTTAATTATGACCTTATGCTTACCTACATTCGTCGCAGACTGAAACGGACGATATTCCTTTGGCACTTCTAGCGTTCCAGGGACGCCTTGTTGCTGGGGTTGGCAAGGCTCTGAGGATTTACGACATCGGAAAGAAGAAACTTCTCCGGAAAGTTGAAAACAAAGTGTGTTTCAATCACTTTCACGTGTACTCGTCTGACAATCATAAACCTCATTAGACCTTCTCTTCTGCTATTGTCACGTTGGCTACTCAGGGCTCGCGCATCATTGTTGGTGACATGCAGGAGTCCATTGCTTTCGCAGTCTACAAGGCACCCGAGAATCGCCTACTTACCTTTGCTGATGACAGCCAGCCACGGTGGGTAACTGCCATGACTATGGTGGATTACAACACCGTAGCCGCTGGTGACCGTTTCGGCAACATTTTCGTGAATCGGCTAGACGCGAAGGTGTCCGAACAAGTGGATGATGACCCCACTGGTGCTGGAATTCTTCATGAAAAGGGCATTCTCATGGGCGCGCCGCATAAGACCCAGCTTTTGACTCACTTCCATGTCGGAGACATCGTGACCTCGATCCATAAGGTATCCCTTGTTGCAGGTGGTCGCGAAGTTCTTCTCTACACTGGCCTTCACGGAACGATTGGCATATTGGTACCCTTCATCTCCAAGGAAGATGTCGACTTTATCTCGACCCTCGAGCAGCACATGCGAACAGAGCAGAGTAGTCTGGTTGGCAGGGACCAGCTGAGCTTCAGGGGTTATTACGTCCCAGTCAAGGCGACCGTGGATGGTGATCTATGTGAAACGTTCGCTAGGCTACCGGCTACCAAGCAGAGTTCGATTGCGGGGGAACTAGATAGGTCGATCGGCGAGGTATTGAAGAAGCTTGAACAGTTGAGGGTGACGAGCAGTGGGTTCTAGAATATCAGTGTAGTTTATACTTCCTTTTTCTTTCAAAACTTGTATTCCGCATATGTAGCGATCTTTCTTGTCTTCTGCATATATATTCTTTTAAGTCTTACAAACGTTGCGTCATGTCTGACTTGCCATCATCACACAAACCACTATGTTGAACATTGCAGCACGAACCGTACTCAGAACATCGCGCCCTCATTTATCCCATTCATCGACGAAAACCTTCTCAAGATCTCTTATTACTCTCAAGGACCACAAGGTAAGGTACATCATGCAATAAAGCCACTGCTGTTCAATCGCCCATTGTGCATTTACATTGCCTTCAAACCACATAGTATACCGCCTCCGCGGTTGCCAAAGGCCAGGGGCGCAATGGAGAAGTGAAATCACACGGACTTGAGCTCGACCTCGCGACTCCAAAGGAGCTTGGAGGAACAGGAAAGGGTCAGAACCCGGAACAGTTGTTCGCCATGGGATATGCTTGTCGGTGACCCTTTTCAACTCCTCCCAACGTTCGCTTACGAGTCTACCACTGCTAGCTTGTCTCCTTGGCGCTATTCAGCTCATGGCTAGAAATATGGGCAAGGACGCCTCGAAAGCTGTTGTTCGCACTAATGTCCATATTGGTGAGCCAAAAGAGATGGGAGGATTCGGGCTTGCCGTTGATATCAAGGTGGAGGGTGTGGACGAGGATGTTCTCAAAGCTGGGCATGAGGTATGTTCAATAGTGCTTAACCATTCCCAACAATGATTCTAGATGATGTGTGCAGGCATGTCCTTACAGTCGCGCCCTACGACATGGCGTAGTGGTCAACGTCTCGAAGGCCTGACGGGATTTCTGATGTTAAAAAGAAAGGCTTTAGACCATCCAGTTTTGGTCTTGTATATCAAGGCATATAACGAATCAAAAGCTCCCATGGTGCTCTGTGCTTTGTGGAATGATTTCTTGTCACGAGTTACAACCTTTTCATGACTCCAACCAGACTGCATGAACAGTGAACACTCACGTACATTATAAAGACGACTTTGGTGCAGCCGGGAATGAAAACTGAGATGAAACTACATAGCGAATCCTTGAGGACCTAATTCTCTGCGACTCTCGATTCCGAGTCCCAGGGCTTCGCTTTTATGGCACTGTTGGCAGTGCTCAGCAAAGATGCCGTTATTGGCATACTTTCCGGTTGTGAGATACCAACTGTCCTCTCAACGAGTCAGGTGGGAGCCTATTCAGAAATTTATATATTCTGCTTCACCCTTTGACCTTATATGCACAGACCTGCAGATTGCTTCATTCTCTTGCCTTTTCTAAGCTGCTCTAGCTGAACCTCGTCTACGATGTACAAGCGCACGTAACTCTGGACGTGACAAACAATGTGCCCGTGTAGTCTCTTCCTACAAGTTCCCATGTGTATGGACCTTGTCAAGCGAGCCGTCGGTGGCTCCAAAAGCTGTGCAACTTCGTGCCCTGTGATCAGTCACTCCCGTGTTCTTTCTCTACCCGACCACCTCTGTTCAGTGCAATACTTTTATTGAAGGAATGAATGGTTTCAGCAGAATCGAGTAGTACGGCACAGAGGTTGTTGAGGGAGGTTCGGCCATCCATCTCATATCATGCCTGACCACTCTTCAGCGCGATCGTCGGTTATAAAGTTTCACTCCAATAGACACTGAACTTGATAGCATTTGAAGTCTCAACAGTCCCGGACTAGACAACAACAGTCCTCAACCTGATTATATAGTATGAAAAGTTCTCTCGTGTAGTCCTTAACTAAATCACAAAGAGGCATTATTGCCTTCTTGCTTTACCTCTGCCTGAAGGAGTTGCCTTATCCTCTCCTCCATTAGTTTTTGATTGACCCTGTGTCTTTCTCTGCCGTTTTTGGCGAGCAGGTATATCGGGCTCCTCCGATGTAGTACGCGTTCTTGGTCTCTTGTGAATTGATGGGGCAGCAGAAGTGGGGGCGACGGCTTCTCGTCCTCGGCCGATTGAGCGTGTGGGAACTTGAATAAGGCCTTGCATCACCGTAGTTCGAGGTGCAGGTCGAGCTGCGACGGCTCCCATACCACCGAAACCTCTCATACCACCAAGGCCCCCACCAAAGCCCCTCATACCACCGAGGCCCCCCAAGCCAGGCAACATGCTACCAAGCCCGTTAACACCAAACCCATTCATCTGTTGATGGTGTGGATCGTCGAACTCGATCATCTACACAGCCCGAAAAACCGCATGAATGCTTCTTTCTGGCCATTACATAAGGACAGGTACTTACATAGCATGGCAAAACAAGAGAAGTATACCTGTGTACATAAATTCCACCGCCTTGATAGCACTCCCATCGTTCTGTTCCGGGGTGAGTTGAACGAGGTGGTGTGTTCATCACGGTGTCTGTAAGGCGGCCAGGGATAACTGGGTACATATTTTTAAAAGGTGTTCCTGATAAAAGTCATTGTATATACATACCTCTGCAGGCAAATATCTTATTGGCTCCCATTGCATAGTTGATGGATGTGGCAGCATCAGCAGCAAGGTAGATGCCACATCCCCTAGCAGCGCCATTAGTCACAGGATGGCCTGCGACACCCCCTATTCTGAAACCACCTTTCAATATCCTGGAAGAGGCTTTTTAAGGTCTACGTATGTCATAGTCAAAAGTTTCTTACAAGTCTATGTTTGTCGCAGACGTTCCATGAAAGAGCTGAAGCTCCTGTGATGGTTGCCGAATGATTCCTTCAAGTTTATCTCGTGCCTGCTCGAATCGTTTTTCGAGCTCATAGTTGACAAACCAGTGAACTGAATATTGAATTACTAGGGAAGGTCTCATCAATTAAGAATTCACAAACATCTTGTAACCTTGCGACCGGACTGTTCGAAGAGCTGTTTCCAAGGCCTAAATCTCTCCAGATCGTCTGGATGGGCGGGACTGCCGTCTTCGAGTGTGTCGTCTGCTGCGTTTACAACAACAGAGAATATAATTCCTTCCTAGAGAGTTTCAGTTAAGTAGATGAGTTTATCATAGCACGTGTATATGCATACCTCCTTGCTGTCAATGGTGTTGAGAAGATTATTGAAGTTCGCTTCTTCTTGCTCTGCAAGCTGTCTTGCCAGTTCTTCATCATCTGGACTTACAGACAGCTCGACAAATTCCTCATTATATTCTTTGGCCAAGCGATGCGCCAACAGCTCGTCTTGTATGAGGTGTTCTGGAACTTCTTTTTCGGCTAAATGACGAACTAGTTCTTCGTCTGCCGCGAGGTCGGCAGAACCTGGTCTGTCATGTTCTTGAGCCAAACGACGCGCAACTGCATCATCTTCTGATATGTTCGTGTCACACGGAGAGGCATCGAGCTTGGAGGCTGAAGCCCTTGGTAGCGCTGCTTTACTGCTTTTACCAGTCGTGTCAATGGTAGACGCCACGACTATGACCTCATCCTGAAGACATTATTACTTAACCAACACGGAGTGCAAGAAAGTAGCTAACATCGGACCAGTAAAAGCCTTGGTTTCTTGTGGACTTCGAGTTTGACATCGTTGGACCTTCGTGTTCATCATCAGAAAAGAGCTCTATGATGTTTCCCTGGTTTAAAATCGGTTTATGGGAATATTTCATCGTCGTCGAGAAGGATTCGTCATCTAAAGTGAGGTCAATGTAATGCGAAGGACCAGCGACAGCCATTAGGTTCGTCTCCTTTGAAAGGCAAGCTGTTGATTTGGGGCCAAGTTATGAGTTGTGTGATGTGACATTAATTCGTCACAGTGCACGTGTCCGTGTTGGGGTTGGAACAGGGCTTTCCTGGCTACTAACCAGTTCCCAACAGCCTTACCAGCCTCACCATAGACCACTCTGTGACAGCCTTCGAGCTCAGTCTTGTAGCAATTGTTATTTTGTTTCTAAAGATCAAGGAAGACTGTTGCGCGGCCCAAATATTTCGAAGGGACCTCAGAGCTCGTTTTCAAAATCGACTTCTCCAGGTGTCGACTTCACACTTACTTACTCTTGTCTCAGTCGCCTGTTCTTAATTGTAGTTGATGCAATCAGCTGCTGTTAGCAAAGAGGCTCATCTTGTTTGTTATTTGGGATGCCTCCTTTCAGTTTTGCTTGAACTAATGTCACCTCTATAAGCACTCATCCATGTGGTCAATTTACACAAAAACCCAAAATCTCGTAGGCTTGCGTCCCAGGTACCGGCATTTTTGCCCGGCATTGGAACTCCCGTGACTCTATTTGGAGCATGGAGGAACGTGATAGCCAATTGAAATGACCAATATACCTTCCCTGGTTGGCTGGAGGAAGAGTTCGATGACAATTGGTCCTGTTTTCAAATCATGGTCCTCCGCTTTGCTGGTCATGACATGGAGCATATCTCTTCTGTGGTGCGTGTCGGGGACACCTACTCCATATTTTATAGGCCAAAAAATTGCAAAATTTTCATTTGGACATGCTTGTAGACATTTGAGTATTGCAGCTGCATGGCCTAAGGGATTTTAACCTCGCGCACAAGAAAAATATATGGGAAGTTATTCCCTTTGAGGTCAATCCAATACAAGCCTTGTTAGGCAACTGGACAAACCTCTGCAGATTGGCTTCGATCAGGTTATCCAGAACCAAGGACATAAACTAAGGCCAAGTTGACTAGACTGCATCAATTGATTTGGAAAAACCACGAGGTCTCCCCTCTCTCATGGCCATGGAGGTCCTCAAACTTTTATATGCATATATCACAGCTGCTCAGATGTGCCAACTTGTTGCATTGCCTACACCAACTATGCGACACTTTCAGCTGGCTGCTGTGGAGGGGCTGCTAAATTGCACTTCATTGCATCACTTCTATTACAGGATCTACTCTCAACTGACTTGTGTAGAATTGGAAATTTACCTGCACTACTGAAAACAAGTATGGACAACCTACACTCCCAGCTCCATGATGTCATGGAGCAGAAGCAGGACCAGCAGGAGCAGGATCAGCAGAAGCAGCAGCAGGATCAGCAGGATTATCCTCAGCAGGGAATAGCGGTTGATTGGCAACGACAGGATTAAAAGTTCCATTATTCTGAAAAGCTTAGGCATTGGCATCAGCCAACCAGGACCCAGGGCTGTGCCTCTGATAGACTTATACAACCTTCAAATCAGATAATAAACACTCAGAATAATTAAATATATATCTTGGAAGCTTTTTTCCTATTGACTTTCGGCATTTGGGCCTTGTAAAGTGGGGAATCAAAATGTGGATGCCCAGAACACAATGTTGGTTTGATACCCAACATTCTGGTATAAAAAGTGGTTTTTCCATTTAAATACCAATTATCTCATTCCGATTTTATTTTATTTGGATTTCCCATCTTTGAAAACCTTAGATTTTTTTTTTCTGATTTTAAATGGCCACAGAGGCCATATAATAAATTGTTGAACTTATTTCATTTGGTTTGGTGGTGCTGACGGCCATCATTGGTAATTGCTGAAGATTGATCGCAACCACTATACCTCCTCCTGCTGTTCAAAGGGTGTTCATACACCCTTTGAATGTTCCTTGTGGGCAGGGGGGGGTGTTCTCTGCAACATCTACTCTCTTTGAACTGTATTTCACCTGCTGAACTCTGCTGAACTGCCCAACCACCCGTTTGGGTGTCTTCTTTCTGTTGAAGTATTACATTCGATCATGGACACCTCTGATACTAACATGTACAAATATACTTACCTATCTACTGTAGCTTTTGTATATTTGTTCTTTTCATTCATTTGGACAGTCCGTCAATCATCTGCTCTAAGTCAAGTGGTCCTTCAGTAATTTAAGTCTCTGGTACCTTCAGGGCATCAAATGCACATGAGAGAAAAAAGCGAGTGAAAAGAGAGGTTGCACTACTTACAAGTTCGGAAAACCCCTAACCTTTGTGAGTCACGTGGTAGAGATTATTAGCCACGCCTCGCGTTGCAACACATTTGTCTCGTCATCACCTCTCCTGCATCTTCCTTCCACGATCGCACTGAGTGCTTCTCAGGAGCCTGGACTTCTGCCACTCCAGCACTCACTCATAGGTTCGGCTTATTCTTCAATAATCGGGGTCGGGCAGAAATGTCTCTTATTTTCACCATCTTTGCGCTGGTCTTCGTGACGCAGCTTATTTCCTGGATCGGGCAAAACGTTTTATTGGACTTGGTGCGTCGTCGTCTGTGCAGTAATATGTGTAATGTTAATGTTCCCAAAGGCGTATTCAGTTTATTTATGGGTGTTCCATTCGTCAACCAGTGCACAACTACGGGCAAAGCGGAAGGAGGTGCTGAACACAAAGGCAGAACTATTGAAGACGAGCGCGCAAGATCAATTTGCGAAGTGGGCGAAGCTACGGCGAAGTGTGGACAAGGGATTGGTGGAGCTCGAGAAACTTAGTGCGTCATTCTTCGCCTTCGGGCTTCCACACTCAGCCACTGACGCAACCTCCAGATAGCGATGTGGCGTCTACGAAGACCGCCTTCTCCTTAAAATTTAATACGACAGTATGGGTCTTGACGACGGGAGTCCAGTTTCTCGTGGGTTGGTGGTACAGAAAAGCAGCCGTGTTTTATCTCCCGCAAGGGTGGTTTGGTCCATTGGGCTGGTGGTTCTCATTTCCATTTGCACCCGCAGGTCAGTGTATACACTCCTCTGTGTTGTTATTCAATTATCGATGTGACCTCCTTCTCAGGCTCTGTGAGCGTTGGCGTATGGCAGATGGCTTGTAAGCGGGTGATCAAGGTCGGTGAACGCGTTGTGAGAGATTTGGCAGGTGAGCTATGTTTCGAGTTGCATTTTTCCCTAGTTTCTGACGGTTCTCGTGCAGGGTCCCTTCAAAGCACGCCCGAACCTGAGACACCGACGGAGGTATCTTCTGAAAAGGTCTCCTGATATATGTTGTGCTATTCTGTATGTATTAGGGCAATATAGCCTTGTTCCGATATTTTTGGCCGAACGGAACGGTACGCAGAGCGGGGTACCGTCTGCGGGTCGACATGCCGTATGATGGTGTGCGACTCATAAACCGAGGCGCGTGTAAGCCACGCGTTCCTGGACTCTTGGCCTACGCTGATGGGAGTATATGTTGATTATCATGTGAAGTACGATAGGCGTATTTCTATGGACTCAGGTATGGGCTGGTCGTAGATATAACGGGTCAATGCAATATCGCGCCATACGATATCGATATGGTCGTTATCCCGAGCTTTTAAGTGAGAAAAGAAAGAAAAGTTGGGAGCCCATGTGATATGCACGAACGGAGGTGGCGCGATCCGTTTTCGGTGCTCGGATGCGGACACGGGGAGCCGACCAATTGGAAAACTATAAAGTCTAAGTTTCACGTCTTACCATGAATTATTCAAACCTGTCTCTCCTTCATCTACAATGGTCAAAGGCGTACAAATCCACTCCAAAGTAGCACAGCAGGCTCAAAATGAGCTTTTCACAGACGGCGCTCTCGAGTTTCTCGCTGCTCTTCACAGGACCTTTGAGGCCACTAGGCAGTCTCTTCTGGTTGCTCGTGAGGACGCCCAGCGCAAGTTTGACTCGGGCGTTTCACTAGACTTCCCTTCAGAGACTGCGCACATCCGTGCTGAGCCCTCATGGCATTGTGCACCCCCAGCTTCTGGCCTCGAGGACCGTCGCGTCGAGATTACTGGCCCAACAGATAGGAAAATGGTCATCAACGCCCTAAACAGCGGGGCCAAGACCTTCATGGCCGACTTCGAAGGTGTGTAAAGTTGCTGTCTTATATTCAATCCCAACATGAGTTTATTGCAGACTCCAGCGCTCCAACTTTCGCAAACATGGTCAACGGCCAGATCAACCTTCGCGATGCAGTAAGGCGCAATATCGATTTCGATGCAGGCGGAAAGCAGTACAAGCTTGCAGCAAATCCTGCTGTGCTCATCGTTCGGTGAGTACTGCATATCTCAGGCACTTGCTGTCTTCTTATCTCTCGTGTCAAGCCCTCGCGGATGGCATCTCGACGAGCCGCGTATCACCATTGACAACGCGCCCATCTCCGGCTCTATATTTGACTTCGCGTTTTTCTTCTATCACAATGCCAATGAACTTGTTAAGGCGGGGCGAGGACCGTACTTCTACCTCCCCAAAATGGAGCATTACCTTGAGGCGCGCCTCTGGAACGACATTTTCAACTTCTCTCAGTCATACATCAGCATGCCTCACGGCACTATCCGTGCGACTGTTCTCATCGAGACCCTTCCGGCTGCATTCCAAATGGAAGAGATTCTCTTTGAGCTGAGAAACCACTCTTCGGGTCTCAACTGTGGCCGGTCTGTGTGATTCTCGTGGAAATTGTTCGCCTTTCTTGACCTTTTCCTATTTTTAGATGGGACTACATTTTCAGTTTCATTAAGAAGCGTAGAGCCGACCGAAGCGCGGTGCTTCCAGATAGGAAAGATGTGACGATGACTGTCGGCTTCATGGACTCCTACGTCAGACTCCTGATCCAAACGTGCCACAGGTGCGTCACAGGGACATTTATTTTGGGAACACGCTCATACTCATACACGAACTTTAGACGCAAGGTCGCGGCAATGGGTGGTATGTCGGCACAAATTCCCATCAAGGACGACCCCAAGGCGAACGAAGTTGCGATGGCCAAGGTCCGAGCAGATAAGCTCCGCGAGGTGACTGCTGGCCATGATGGAACCTGGATCGCGCACCCGCTCATCAACCAAATCGCTCGCCAAGTCTTCGATGACAACATGCTTGGCCCGAACCAGGTGAGCTCCACCATGTTTTTCCCACTCCCACTCATTACTTACCAGCAACACCTAGTATCACGTTCTCCGCCAGGACGTCAAAGTGGCGGCTGCGGACCTGCTAAACACGAAGGTGCCGGGTCAGATCACCGAGCACGGCGTGCGGGAGAACGTCGAGACCTCCCTTGCCTACACCTCGGCATGGATTGGCGGCAACGGCTGCATCCCGCTCAATTACCTTATGGAGGATGCTGCGACTGCCGAAATTACGCGGGTGCAACTGTGGCAATGGGTTCACTATGGCGCTCGCCTCGACAGTGGGAGGCCCGTGACGCTCGAGTACATCGACGAGCTGGTAAAGGAGCTTGCACCGGGTATCAAGAAGCTCGCGCCTGGTGTGAATGAGCAACATGTGCAGGTCGCGGCAAAGTACTTGAAAGCGCAAGTAAGGAAACAATGGCCGAGCGAGTTCCTGACAAGCGACTTGATGCCGTATCTGGCGATTGCAGATGGCGTGGACCCGGCGTTCCAGAAAGCATCGTTGTGAGAGCGTAAGTTAACATGTCTTGTGATTTAGGCTTCCGACATGTTTTGGGACCATTCTTTAGCATCCCATGTATCATAATGACCTTGATTAGCAGCACATTAAATCCGTCTAGAATCTACAATACACATTCAGATGCCTATTATACCTGCCGACATCGCGCACATTTCCTGTTATTTTCCCATGATCCTGTGGTCAATGCTGAGGCTTGTCTGTGGCGCAGAGAGCGTGAGGTAAGCTGGCGACCGTAGCCTAGGCTGCGGAAGGTCTCGCAGCCATTAGTATCGAGGTTCATCTGCCAAACTAGTAGCACATACAAGATCATCGGTGGATAATTTCAACCTTCCGATTGTTTCGCATTGGCAAGGATAACGCTGGATTGTCTGTATATCCATGTTCGGTTCTCTGGATTGGGCTGAAGACGATGTTTCACTTTTCAAGATTGGTGTACTGTGCAGAGGAAAGCACGGCGTAATTGAAGACGAGTCTATATTTCACCCCTCGAAACGGTCTGAGATGACATTGTCAAGTATCATTTCGATCGAAACGGAGTGAGCTTATGGTCTTTGGGTCGCCTACCTCAAGTATTGAGGCTATCAACCGTAGTCTATGTCGCAAAGATACAGCGTAACAAGTAGAAAGGTTTGGATGTCCGAGATAGCCGTGAAAATAGAGATAGTTGAGGTCTAGAAGCTTTTACATTGGATATTCACACAAAGAAATCAATCATCCCATTCAAAGCAATGTTCATTCAGCGAGTCCAGGACTCCCACACGAATGATAACATGAGCATCTTCATGCTTGAACTGAAAAGACGCTACTATTATGTCATCTTGACGCAACAAGTGTGGCTCTAGAGAGATCCAAAGGACGCGCGTATATACATGGCGGTGTGAGAACGGTTAACAAGGAATTGGAAGAATTGCAGGCTGTTTTTCCTGGTTACTAGATCCTGCAGAATAATCGGTGGCCAAGTACTCCAAGCGTTGTAGAAACCACTAAGACGCAGACAACTTCTGCATGCAATCTTCCCAGGTCACTCACTCATTAAAGTGACCAAGAATGTCTATAGGAATCCCCGCTCTGGTCAACACTACACGGCTGTTGCCAACTTCTCTTCGAGAATGACTCATGGAGTTTGACTGACCAATAATAGGAAGTGCCCTATAATCTGCAACGAGGTATGGAAATGGTTGACCCAAGAGCATCATGGACACAACAAACACCAGCACAAAGGTCGAGAAGAGTCGGTTTAATTTCAACGGAACAAGTTCCTGTATCCTGGGATGATAATGCTCTGCATCGTCGAGGCGTCGATGTCAAGGCCTGAGGTCACCAATCAGTAATCATCACATCTTCCATCTCACGCATCCAGAGCTGAGGAACCATATTCATATGGGTGTCATAATATCTGGGTGAAAACATGGATCTCCTGCAGCATTCATCTCCCTGTCCCACGTCCCTCCCTGTTCTGCCAAGCGTCGAGTGCTTAGATGTTCAACTTGGTCCTTCTCCAGTGGCGGCGCTTGGCATTGTACTGCGATCGGGCACATAAAACTCAGTGAAACATCTAACCGTCAGAATCGGTACTGCAAACCTGGATTTTTGTGTCCGTCTTGAGACGGAACCACTGGGGGATCGGCCTGACAAGTATCGTTCGTTAGAACACCATTTGGCTGAAAATTGAAGATAGGCACACACCTGTTTTGCCGTCCTGCCTTGGCCAGAATTCTTTTGGTGCGGAAGGTCTTTTGGGAAGGCTTATCATAGCGAATTTCATTCAGCAATCGTCCGCAGGCATTATGGGAACGATGAAGCTTACCATCGTCGTCGGCGTGGGGTGTGGTGGTATCGGACGGATAGAAAAATAAGGTTTGCCGGGTGGCACCGACTGTATAGTTGCTGTTGCTTGCTTTCCTAAGCCGGGTCATGCCGTTCCCACGTTGTCAGAGTCTGGAGAATTGGCGTGCAAGTCGATAGTCACGGGACTGACACGTCGTCGCGTAGGTTACCTATTTAGGAACAACCTCTGAGTTTCCCCGCAACACCACCTCATCCTCCGACCACCATGAGACTCTTGAACTGGCTCCCGCTACTCCTCACTGCCGCCGTTGCCTACGCTGCAGAGGCCCCTAAAGAGCTCGTGGTAGAGACGACCTTCAAGCCTGACAGCTGCGAGATCAGTGCGCAGAAGGGGGACGAAATCCAGGTCCACTACGTATGTGTCCAGGGTCTCTTCGTGTGGCCATACCGCTGAGAATTGTTGTAGACGGGCACCCTGTTTGACACTGGCGACAAATTTGACTCCAGGTTAGTGTTATTGGCACCTTTTGATATCCTCGTCTTGACCTCTATTTCCATCAGCTACGACCGCAGTGCACCTCTTGGGATCACCCGTATGCATCCAATATAACGCCGTATCTACTCAGCGTACTCACAGTTCTCGTGATCTAGTCGGTGTTGGTCAAGTCATCAAGGGTTGGGACCAGGGTCTCATTGGAATGTGTGTTGGTGAGAAGCGTAAACTCACCATTCCCCCGAACTTGGCCTATGGTGCGTAATGTGTTGCATCGTAATCGATGCGAAACTCAGCCTCTCCCTTCGTTAGGCTCCCGTGGCGCTGGTGGTGTTATCCCTGGTGATGCAACTCTCGTCTTTGAGACGGAGATGGTCAACATTAACAGGAAGGATCGGGACGAGCTCTGATTACTGCTATGCCGAGCACAATCCAGTAATTCATCATTTATGTATAAGTACGCAATATCTATATCGGCAAAGGCTAGTCCTGGTATTGTCCACGAGGGTCCAAACTTTGACGTCTCGACCACTCGGCCAAGAGACGATTGTACTTTTCCAAAATATTTAGCAGTGACTCCTTTCACATGTGGTCCTTTGACAATGGAAGATTTCGTGGATGTCAAATACTGAATTCGTAGTACGTGGGCCAGCTTCTAATCCCTGCATCCACACCATTCAATATATGCATACCATCTGGTCTACAGACGGATACTACTGTCGGATATCGGATTTATACCTTACCTTCGTATCCTTACTTACGTGTAGCTCTTAGCTCGTATCTCGGCAATAGAGGCGCTGATTTGCTCTGGTCGTGCCGTGATCAGACTGGCCCACCCCGAGGTCGAGCGGTAAGTGGGCTTGCATTTTCTTTTCGAGTATCGACTGGTCGTTGCCAAAACGGCTATGTCACTTGTAACTTTCAACACACATTTTTTTCGCATAGATTGAATCGTCGCGGGGAAAGCAACACTTTCCTACTATAATTATTGTTCCTCCTCACCAGTGGCCGATGTCTTTGTCGTATATTCATTGTTACATACAGCGAAGCGCATATAGTCACTAATGAACTCTCTGACAGCCGCCTAAGCCAACACCCACCAATCCTGTCGAATCGCAGATCGTCCCTGCCGACTCAACACCAAGCACTCCTTCCCCTTCGTCTTCATCATCCATCTTCGAAGCTTATGTCGACCACCAACAACAACAATAACAACGTCGATTCGGGAGATGCGACCATCTCACACGTCCATCCTACAAAACTTCCGCTCATCTCGCCTGGCACCCTAAACCCAGAGATCATCAGCAACTTTGTGCGAGCCTACAAAAACTTTTTTATGCATTTCAAGACCCTAACATCGCCTATCATATTGACAACAACGAGGAGGAGATTCTTGAGATGACTTTTGAAGACTTCATCGCGCACATCCGTAAGAATTTTCTACAGGACAACTGGGTGCGCAAAGCACGCCGTGATCGCAACAACTTCAAGCAACTTCCCGATGTATCGTTCCAAGAATTCTTGACCGGGATCATGCACCGTAACCTACTACTTCAGAACACATCCGCCTTTCTCTATGAAGCCAGTATGCGCGATTTAATCGACAACAACATCGACGAAGACTTGAATGCCCATGCCGAGAAAGAACGAGTCCAGGATGAGGTCGACTTCAAGAAATGGTGTGAGGCTCTCAACGCCCTTGACCGCAAAAGGATGCACAAACGAAAGCGCGCGGAAAAAGAGGCGGAAGATGCAATTCGCAAACGTCAGAAGCAGGCTTTAACTGTCAACCGAGGAGGAAACACCAAAACATCATCTTCCACGATCCTTTGAAAAACTCCCGCCGCTCACTGGCCGACAACGCATGTATCTCTATGAGAAGAAGGGCTGTATGAAGTGCAGAATGCCAAACGTCAATCATTTCTCAAAGACTTGCGAAAATAGATATCCCGCGAGGGACATCCTCGTCGTTCCGACCGAATGGACGCCGTACACAGAGACTTTCGAGTGGTATAAGCGATGGGCGGAGACGTCAAATGGGAAAGCCGAATGGAACCGAACCGCTTCAGTTGACAAAACCTCCTCCAAGTCGAAGCCAATCACTGCCATTTCCACCTCCTGGAGCGGTGAGGACGCTGACGCCGTGGCGGTTGCTGTGTTGCTCAAAGGCCCCTCAGCCGTCCTCGAGGGTGATTCCGATCATTATAATGTTGGCTGAACTCCCAATGAGTCTGATGTGAGTGCATACTATTCAAAACATTACCGCTGGCGTTGTACGGATGATGGACCGAATGTGGATGAAGTTGTTGGATCCATCTCACTGGTAGACTGTGGTGCTCATCTAACCCTTGATTTCTGCAGACTAGTTGAACAACTTGGCCTCCGTACCTTTGCTCTGAAGAATCCTGAATCTGTTTTTATTTGCGTTGAACTCAAATGATTCAAATTCGATTATGTTTTCTCACTACGTCGATCAACTGTTACTTCCATCGATGGTACCTATACTTTATGTCCGATTATGACTCTCTAGTTGCTATTTGTACCCCCCCTTATAATTGGACTGTCATGGCTCGAGAGGAACAGTATTATGTTAGATTATGAATTGAAGTTCTGCATTGATACCCACTCCGGCTATGATCCCTTTTATAGGATCCTGCCACCACGTCCGCACGACGTAGAGTAGAACTCATGAAAAGGTTGCTACAGACCGAAAGGCCATGTTGAAGGAAATGGAGTTTGTGTATGCGGAACGTTGGGCTTATCTCACAAGAGATAACGTTTTCAAGTCAACGAGGCCTCTTAATGTCAATGGGGTGATTTGAGAACATAATGAAATGCTTGACATGGAGACCTTAAGTAAACTGGATAAACAACTTTGTGCTGAATACCGGGAGATTTTTGGACCTATGCCACAATTTCCTCAGGATGTTTAAGCCTAGATACACCTAAAAAAGAATTCCGGGGATGAAATATTGGAAAATTTCGTCGAGAGCTTACCAGTAACCCAAGGAAGCATTACGCCACATTTCAGACAATGAGATCCAACCACGCCGGAATAGGCACTTCGATGGTCATATCAAAAATTGTAGCGTTGTTATCAGGATCGTCTATCGTGAGTTTTGCACTAGTGGCCATTGGTGTCCAATCAGGTTTTGAGTTCGACATTCCACATCGTTCGACGACGGTTTTGATATACTAGCCCTCCATCAGCATCTCGATGCAGGTAGAATACACCCGTCGTCATTGCCATATGCATCTCCGACTTTAATTTTCCCGAATACCGATACCAAGGTACTGCTTACTTTCACGCGGAATGTACTGGAGACACCCGCCCACTGCGAGCAATTTTCCCGAATACCGATACCAAGGTACTGCTTACTTTCACGCGGAATGTACTGGAGACACCCGCCCACTGCGAGCAGTGGAGTACAGCTACTCAAAGAAAATATAGTTTCTCACGTGGAAAGATCATGACCTCATTGTTGTGGTTCGGTTCTTTGTGCGCAGCACTGCTATTCAAACATTCAACGACTAAGCAACTTGAGACGCGTTAATTATGTGCGTTTCACAACACGCCTTTGCCTTTGGTCATCCCGCCGTCATTTGCATCATCCGATCATGTCATCGTCATATACTCCAACTTAACGCGCATATAAATCAGTCTTCGACTGCTTCGCCTCAACTGCTTTGAATGCAACACAGAGCCCTCTCTCGCATTACGACTACCACACGCTTCCCACTCAGAACTCACCAACCCATCTATCTTCCAACAACCGCACTATTCGCACGCACAATGGCCTCTCAGAAGCACCAAACACTCGTAGATGCTATCAAAGAGGATCACCAGGAAGTACGTGTTTTTATCTCGCATATGTGCATCATGTATTAACACAACGCAGATGTATGAATACTATGACCAATATGTGAAGGCGACGGGGAATGCTGACGCGCAGGAGCGTTGGTCACGGCAGTTGACGTGGGAGATTGCTCGTCATGTGGTCGGTGAGGAGATCGTTGTGTATCCTCTCATGGAAAAACATCTTGGCAACCAGGGAAAGAAGCTTGCTGACGAGGACCGCGCCGACCATCAGGCATGCCGTTCAACGTTTTATCTCGCAATCTTTTTATTCAGACGACTTTAGACTGTCAAAGAGCAACTGAACCAGTTGGAGTCATTGAACTCGGGCTCTAAGCAACACGGAGACTTGCTCAACTCCATCATGCAACACCTCCACGAGCATAACGACAACGAGGAGAAGAAGGATCTTCCTCTACTAGAGCCTACTCTAGGCAAGGACGGCAGCTTGGCTGCCGCTGCTAACTTCGCCAGAACGAAACAGTTTGTCCCGACCAGGTTCGTAGTCATTGCCATCTCGAGTGTATTTTACTTCTGAGCGTTTGTCTCTTCCTCTTAGGGCTCATCCCTCAGCACCCAACCAGCCACCCTTCGAGACTCTCGCTGGCTTTATGACGGCTCCGTTGGATAAGTTGAAGGATGCATTTGCAAAGTTCCCGACTGAGGAGATGAAGGCCAATGCTAAGTAGGCAAGGTTATGATCATTCCGTACCATTGAATTGCGCATTCAGTTGTAAGTTATTTTCCGGTCCCCTTTCAGCAATGCTCGTTGTCCTATACAATAGCAGTGTTATGTTGGATGGGATATATTCCGATATCGCTGACTGTAGGTGGTAATTATTTCGAGTCTTCTATAGATTCAAGGAGAACTGTCATTCATGAATTCATCTCTTTGAAGTCCTCAATGTTCCCTCATGCCCGATGCGCCTAAGATAAGAAACTTCGTAGTCCAGAAGTTGCAATTTTGAGTTGAAAGTTATCTTGCGTATTCACTTCGTCGTCTGCCCTCCCCTCTCGCTCGTCTTTCTTCCTCCTTCATAATGGGAATGGCTTTCCATGCATTGGGGAGATGCAGGATCAGATTTTCACACAGTGACTTTTTCGAAAAAAAAAAACATCTTTAAACAATATTAAGGGAGGGAGGACAATTTCCATGCTTTCCTGTCTTCTCCCCTCCGTCTCTAATGGCTTCCAAACGTTTTCCGACGTTTTGCTGTGCGATTCTTCGTGAAAGAGAAGCTGGCGAAGGTTTGGATCGCACTTCAATTTCTAAAATGATCCTCGAACAAAATCAGCAGAGCTATAAATAAAAAACCAGGTTTGTCTATCGTTTGCCTTGGGTATCTCGACAGTTCTTGAACGTTTCCAAGGCAAGCAAGCAGAAGCAAAACGAAGGGCCTCACTGGGAGTTGAACCCAGGACCTCCTCGAATCGGCACCGGCCCAAACGAGGAATCATGCTACTAGACCATAAGGCCATGATATTGAAGGTCATGTGTGCAATATATGGAGTTCAGGAAGAATCAAGCAAACGAAGGAGATATTGCCGTTTTATTCTTTCGAAAAATATATTACTGATGTTCCCAGTGGATAAAATTCTCAAGGGGATAACATAATGTCGAGCCATGGAAGTGCCGTGATTTGTATATGTGTCCAAGGATCATCCCAAACAGCTGAGGACTGGTCACTTCAGGGCAGTTCAAGTGTTTCCTGAGAAAAGCACTTTGTTAGAAACTTGTCGCGTGATTTCTAACCCATATTTGTAATATATATATTTTCAATATTTTTGTCAGAAAGATTTGAGAAAAACTTAATATTTTTTGCTCCTGTTTCTTTCAAAAAAAACTTCAAATTTTTCTGCTGGTTTGAAGTGTTTCTTGGCTACTATGAGTGATCCTGATGTGCAACTGGGACCTGATGTGCAAATTGTCGATAGTGCCAAATCTACAGACCTTGATGCCTGGCCAAAAATTGAGCAGCATAATATAGTATATTCACATAGAATGGCTTATTAGATTTTACCTCAAATGATAAAGCTTTGAGCATAAAAAAATAAAAGTATCAAAACTGGCCCTCTGAAATGCATCAAAATGCCATCAAAGTCCTCGGAGTAATGGTTGCATTAGATTAAAACATCTTTTTTACATTGTTCAGTATTCTATACATAATGTAGACTATGTAGCTAAATTTCCGAGCTAATACGAGCACAGGAAT
>JABCKO010023781.1:0-99213 GCA_018855915.1 Tephrocybe sp. NHM501043
GTTCTATTTCAGACACACAATCGAAATCCCCCAGGCACAGCTAATAAAAATAAAGAAAAAAACAAAACAAACAAAACAACAACCCCAACCCCTCCCCCTCCCCCTCCTTCTCCCCCTCCTCCTCCCAGGAAGCTCACCCTCTATACGAATCATCTGACGCCAAATGGCCTCAAGGTTTCGATTTACCTTGAAGAGCTCATGGCCTCGAAGGAAACCAGTTTCCAATATAAGTGAGCCATATATTGCTTGGGATCTAGTTATGTTCTGAGCTGTCAATAGTCTCGAGAGGGTCGATCTTTCGCAAGGGACACATAAGGTGCGTTATTAAACTCCTATCATGCAGGATAACCTCAATACAGAGGCGATCTGTTACTATCAGCGACCATCATTCCTCAAGTTGAACCCAAACGGCCGCATCCCAGTCCTTGTCGACCACACTGCTGAGGAGTTCCCAATCTTCGAAAGCGCAGCCATTTTGTTATACCTCGAGCAGAACTGCGACACGAAGAAGGCTTTCTCGTTCGATGCGCTGAAGGATCCGAAAGAGTACAGCTCCATTATTCAATGGATCTTCTTTGCTGTACGATAACACAAGATACTATTTGACGTTTCAAACTGCTGACTGTTTACCTGAATAGCATGGTGGCCTTGGGCCAATGCAAGGACAAGGTTGGCTTACCTAGCCCGTAATCCCATATTTGAACACTCTGACTCCTTGGTCAGCTCATTATTTCCTCCATTACTGTGCAGAGGAAGTTCCCTTTGCTCAGAACAGTGAGTTCCCACTGATACCATTGATTGATCACACCGCTTATGGGACATCCAGGATATCAAGAGGAAACGAAGAGGTTATACGGTGTTATGGAAATAGGCCTCAACAATCGCGACTACCTTGTGGGATCTGGACGCGGTCGTTACACCATTGCTGATATGAATGCCTTCCCTTGGTGAATACAACACCTCGAACATCTTTATCATTGAAAAAGCGTAGTAACCGTTGTGGCGCTCTATAGGGTCCGCCTCCATACCCGAGCTGGAATCGAAAACCTCGATGCATGGCCCAACCTCAAAGTAAGTATCAATTTAGCCTATCCATCTGCGGGTGGCGCCTGACTCGTTATGAAAAGGATTGGCTGGCCCGGATGTCTGATCAGCCAGGAGTGAAAGCTGCTCTTGAATCAGTAGCGTTGTGACGATGATAACTTGGGCAGCATGTAAAGTACGATTATGGCTTGTCTAAAAGAATTGAGTTACGGGGCTGGCACTCTTGTAAATCTCGAAGGTGCAAAAATAGCAATGATGTTAGCTCTTTGAACCGACGCCACTATTAGACGACTTCCGCGCTCCGTATTTTGACCTCTACCTTTTTATATTTGCCCATGCCCGCGGGCAAGCCCTACCAAATTGAACTCCTCCCAGTGTTCGTCAAATATTCCACCAGGACACCGACCGTGTGGAAGGTCGTGGAAGGCCGCTAAGCACCTTGTACTATATTGGTGAACGTTCTGAGGTTATAAAATTCTATGTGCCAAACTTGTGAAGGAACTTTCCTTACTAAGTAGACTCATTTCAAATTCAGCACTGCCGGTCCATTGACGAAAGACTTCATCTCTGTTTCCGGAAGAATTTCGTACTTTTTTCGTGCTTTGTACAAAACAACTTTTCGCTTCTCTTGTAAATTCTGAATCAAGCCTTTCCGACCTCGAGGCCAAGTTTCACCGCAGGCCGCTGAAGGGCGCGTTCGAGCCAAGCCTAAACCACCAGGTCAGCTCTGTGAAGTTGAACGAGTTGCGACATACGCGCCTTGACATTCGGGAACTCGTCAAGATTTTCGATGCCAGCAAAGGCATGGCCTTTAACCCTGGAGGATAATGTTACCTAATATGTATGCACCGCAGGATACTGACATACCAAGGGAAAGTCTTGATATCTGCTACAGTGTATTTACCCCTGCCTGGGCCGGCGAGCCAGTCGCGATTTTTAAGACGGATTTCCAGGACGCTGTAAAGTCGTTTGGTCTCGTCGAGATAACCTGCGATAGAGTCAACAAATCCCGATGCATCATCTACATCAAAGACGCACGTTTCTTTGCATATGGAATATCCTCTTGGGCAAAGCGATTGAAGTGGTTGGCTGTAGGCGTCATAAGATATAGGTATCATGAGATAAGTAGCAAAGCGTGGGACGTACATTGCCCTTGCATGGGACCAACACCTCCGTGCTATTGACATCATGAATGGTGATAGTAGCGGAGTCATTTCTAAGACTCACAGCGAAGAACGTCCATTGGAGGATTTCACTGTGTTCATTGGGGTTCTCGATAGGATCGTACCAGAGCTTGAAGTCCTTGTCGTAGTTGTGAGCCAAATACAGCATTATAGCAGCCGTCTCGAAGACAACAAAGTTGCCGCGGCTGCGGTCGACCAGAGCTGGGATTCGTCCATTGGGATTGATCTCGATAAACCACGGTTCCTGATATATTTTTAGGGGATTGGCGTGCGAAGAGGCAAGTATAATACAGTCGCACCTTCTGGGTATTCTTCGATATATCGATCCTCTCAACACTGACAGAATGATGATCAGCACAACACTAGGCCCTCAGAGAATACTAACTCGTAGTCGAGGTTAGGGTAAAGCGCCTTGAGTTCTTCGAGAAAGATAGAGGCTTGGTGGCCGTTAGGGGTCGGGAACGTATAGAGGACGAAGGGTTTGGCGGACATGGCTGGTCTATCTGAGCCAAACTGAAACTTCACGAGCGGGTTATATACTTTACTCAACAATACGTGTGACATCACCAACTTACAAATCTGCTTTCTCATTGCACTCAGCTGACAGGTCAACGAAGAACACCAACCCCAAATACCGACTGACTTACTAATACTAACGCCATTTCTTCAAATTGGCTTATTGATCAGGGCAGCCCGGGTAATGTGCCAAGAAATGTGCTGATCTCTCATTTTTGTGCAGAAAATGCCATTTATGTGGTAGGTACACTTGTTTCTGGTGTTTTCTTTTCTGGTGTGTACTCGAATTGAGTGCCAACAATGTTTCCCCGAAAGCGCTTCCTCATGTCAAGCTGGAAAGCATAGCCTAAGTCAAAGTTCACGAGGTAAACAAAGGATGCTCACCATTCCTCTTTTGCATTCGAAGGTTGCTTTCCGAAGCGACTGGCATTCCTCTGGAAGTTCCTCTGCATGGTTCTTCAGACATTCTGAGGGTAGGTTGCCTTGTTTCACGACGCAGTCAGACTTCATCAAACAATCCTTGAGTGCCGCGATGAGATTTTGGCATGAAGAAGCCATCGGAACAACCCAGAGGCGAGGAATACGTTGGACGGACGGTAACACTGCTTGGGTGTCAACTTTGAAGAATCGTGTCGTCACGTGTATGTTTTGGTGTCGGCCCGGAAAGTCAGTCATCTGGCAGGACCAGGAGACCTCCTGCTCTTTCACACTGACGTACCACCATGTCTCCTGCGCTTCTCCGCACTCTTGCTAGAAGCATTCCGACCGTGGCCCCCGTTCCAAACAGAGCTGTTCTATCCCTAGGTGGATCTCAAGCGTCCGAATTTTTAAATGGAATACTTGCCTCACAGGTTAACGAACCCATCAAAGGCCCACTCTATTCTGCCTTCTTACATGCCCAGGCACGCACGGCTGTCTTGCTTGAAACAACGCAAAATTAACATAAAGACGTTTGCTCCTCCAGGGAAGAATTTTGTATGATGTTTTCCTGTATACATCGTCGGACTCGGCGGGGAAACGGACTTACCTCATAGACTATGACCCTCGACCGTCGGACGCTCCACCATTAATGTCGCTGTTGAAAAGATATGTACTTCGGTCAAAGGTCAAGATTAGAGATGTATCAGACCAGTATGACGTCTGGGCTGTCTGGGGGAATGCACCCATTCCAGAACCGACAAGGCAGTGGACATGGGCACGGAGCGGGGTTGTGGAACCCAAATGGGCTCAGTCTGAATGGCCGTGGGGGTCAAAGGATGAATCCATTTTGGACAGAAGAGCTCCAGGCATGGGAAAGCGCCTCCTTGTTAAAAAGGGGTCACTCCGTACGTCCAGGGGGTGTTTATAGCCTTTTTGTCCATCTAAGGATTCTTATGAACAGCGCAGGAAACATCTGACCACGAGCTAGCTTCTTTCGACGCATATACATTGCATCGAATTCTGACTGGCGTGCCCGAAGGGCGCGAAGACCTGCCTGCCATGCAAGCATTTCCAATGGAGTCAAATCTGGATATAATGGGCGGATGTGAACATTCTCTATCTAGCCCTCGCCGTTCTCGCCTACTGACCCCATTCTGTAGTGGATTTCCGAAAGGGCTGCTATGTAGGCCAGGAGCTTACCGTGCGGACATACCACACTGGATCTGTTCGTAAGAGGATTCTTCCAGTCGTCATTCATAAGCCAGGTCAAGTGTAAGTGGCATGTTCTCTTACGCTGATGGATTCTCATTGCTTTCACCTCCCTAGCCTCTCAGATGTAATCGCACCCTCGCCAGAAGCGCCTTCATACCCTGCGAACATGAGCATTTCACCCACCCTCATCCAACGACCCGATGACGCTCCACCTATGCCTCGGCCACGCGGGACAGGCAAGTTATTGTCATCCCACCAGGGTCTAGGGCTGGCTCTACTACGCCTGGAACAAGTCGAAGCGGCAGAGAGGGGTGATCTCAGTCTAGGGTTCAGTATTGAGAACGGACTTGGCGAAGGGGCATGGTCATTGACACATTGGTGGCCGGATTGGTGGCCAAAGCCCCCAGCAGAGCAATGAACTCTCTTTCACCCCATAAGCTTCTTCCTGAATTGTTGATGTTGAAAGACGCGTCGTCCACGCGTATGGTCGACATGAGGTGTCGACCCCCATTCGTGCCAGAGCAATATGAAATCAGCAAAGTGGTGCTAAGTACCGAGATCGCAGACACCGAGAATTGAAATGCAAGAAACCAAGTGTAGTAATATCAAGTGTGGAGGGAAAAGAGGTCAAAAGTGATTTGAAAACTCCCAAAGAAGCTTCGAGCTTCGAGAATCTTTGAACGTGGCCAACTATACTTTGAAGGGGAACAGCAGATTCCGATAAAACCAAAAATTAAATACTTGGGGGAGGATAATGCGTGGGTCCGTTTATATAGTAGGGGTGCATAGATTATAGAGAATACTGAGGGAGACGCATTTAGGATTCCGATTTTGATTCCGATTCCGGGTTCTTTTTCGTACTAGCAGCAATTGGGCCAGGCTTTGAGGGAGGTTTTGGTTTTATAATCTTGGGAGGGCCTGACATAGACGTTGGATTCGGCGGCCCTCGTGCTTTGGGTCTAAAGATCATAAAAATATTCAGAAACTGACATCGTACGCAAATGTCATGAGCATGCCTTTCAGATGACGAAGGTTGTTGGGGTCTGGGGAAGGCACATTGCTCTGTCAAGAACGGCGCGGCTTGTACAGTAACTAATGACATACTCTGCAGACCCTGGCCCACTAGAATAGCTGCTGGTGGGATTCGCGACTTGCCTATGTGCATACCTCAGCCGACCTGCGATACCAATACCAATACATATTGTACTCGGCGTTTGTTGGATCAGATTTTTTATCATCCTCCCCATGCGAATTGTTGGTGAGCCCATCCATTCTGAATCCCTGTATAAGAATATGTAAATTCAGAACGGTAGGCTTATATGAAGTAGTATACATACGACGAATGCAGGTAAAACTGGCGTGCGGGAACGACAATTGGGCAAGGCCCGGAGCTAAACGCCTTCTTAAGTGGCGAACTGTCTCAGATATGACAAACTCGGCGCTAAGACGATGCTTATTAAGGAGCTTCTGGCGTCTGCACACTTGTAAGAAGGAGATTGTGGTGATCAAGAAGCATTCAACCAGCGCACGCTAACACATATACGTCTGGTTCCTCACACGGGATTTTCGACTATGGGGCTGGCATCTGGTGATGTGGATCCGAGTTGGATCGTTTGACCTTCATTTACACGGGAAGCGCGGAATCGACTTGCGGGATGCTATCCTCCGAGTAAGTTGGGCGTTTGTTAAATGTTAAATCTATTTGCACGGGTAAGCAAACTCTTTCCACCCGTCATTTAGTAGGACTATCGCATCGGACAATATTTTGATCGCCGGGACCCAGTGGGCCAAACGTAAGGAACGTTAAGGACAATTCAGGGCTCATCGGAGCTTTGTATAGACCTGAAGACGCTGGATTGAAATCCATTCGCACTAGGCAGTAAGTTATTGAGCCAATAAGAAGCGTGCCAGCTTTCCAATGCCGTCCTCACATCATCTGGTTTTGGCGTTAGGTATAGTTGTGATGACGAGCCAGCTATGAGCGTGCGTGAGCAATGATGGGTCGTTTCGTACCACCCTAGTCTCGTAGGCTTTGCTGCAGTACATGATGTAGTAGAGGTATTCGCGATAAACGTTTGCGATGACCTGCAAAAGACAGCTGGCAGTTGGTATGTGATGGTATCAAAGGAAGGGGAGCTCACGACCGCATATCGTCCATCAATAAACTGATGACATTTGACCTATCCCTCAACCACGTAAAACAAGCAAAGTATTAATGTCCTATCAGGATCCAGGATTGACTTTCGTATGCCCGTGAAACGTTAGGAAGAATGTCCTCAGTCTAGGGTTCAATCTTGGGCAAAAACATTGTCACGTTGTCCGGACAACAAATTGCTCGATTGACCTCAGGAGCTTTTGCCGAGTGTTGAAATCGTCAACGACGCATCATCCACGTGTATGTATAATCAAGATAATGTGTCCACATATGAAGAACAAACTCTTGACTGTTCAGATGGGATGTTCGATGGTGACTGAACTAAACACGTATTCCTCGTCATGACTGACGGAGACGTGGATGAGACCGATTTCCGAATTGTTGGAATGTAGGAAAGGGTGATACTTCAGAGCAGGCTTGGGACGTGGTTGACCTTCACCCAACCCGTGATACGAGAGTTCTTTCCAGGTTGCCTGGACGGCCGGGTACATGGCCTTGTACGCTGCTTCCTTCACGGCCCAGCTGTCTAAGCTTGAGGACGACTGGATGAACACGATAGCTTGACCTGCTCACCGGACAGCAAGGAAGCGGATTTGGCGCGGAAGATCTGGCAAACGCTGATATTCGAGGACCTCGGTCTGACTGAGAATACGAGCAGGCAATCGAGAACCGCGGCGCTGGAGTAAGGCTGCGATACGAGGGACATGAAGAACGTCGACACCGACACCAAGGATAGCCATGCCCAACTGACGTGACCTGTGAAGGTCAAGTTGACAACTTGGCGTCAAAAAGTTTTGAACTCAGATCTAAATCGGGAGATGTCGATTAGATTGACTCATTCCAATGATTCCATGCAACCATGGCTGCGTCTACAGCCTACATAGCAGCCTCGACCAATAGACACCCTCAAGCCGCTGACATATCCACAGCATCCCTTGCTGCCTTCGGCTCCTTCACTTTGGTCGCGTTATGGGATATATCCGTGCGTTCTCGATTAAGGTTCTCACTTTGAACGAATGGCAGTTTTACCTTCCTTAGGATGAAAGTGATCCCGGAGTACGCGAAACGCTTCCAGGGCACGAAGGACTTGTCACCTGTGTCCGTTTCATTACGGATACAGTACTTGCAAGTGCAGACGATCGTGGAATACTCATAGTATGGCGCAAACTTGGGTCACAGGCATGCATGCTATGTATATTCCACGTCGTGTCCTAATATATATGTCTTGGTTTCTAGTGGGAGTCTACTGGCAAGATAAAAGCTCATGAGAAAGCTATATCTTCTCTCTGTGTGCTCGATGACCAGATTGCGACTGGATCGTCGGACGCCACTGTCAAGATTTGGAGAATAACAGCTGGTTCAGGGAGATCAGGCATGGATGAAAACTTTCTCCGTGTGCAAGAGCTCATTTCTATCGCAGATAATCTCGTCTCTGAACAGACTATCGCCCTGCGTGGCCGCTATCCTCTTGCCCTTGCCCTAACAGTTCTCCCGGCTTCCAAAGGTGCCTTTCTGGTCACATGCCAATCATTTTGACGTCGATTTTAATCCAACCTTCAGTGCTGTTACTCGCTGTCTCCGGTACGGATAACAAAATTCATATCTGGGCGCGGTCCGACAACCTGGTCTGTCCTTTTAGCACAATATCCATCCAGTTGTGAATTGAGTGTTTTTAGTTTGTCCAAGCTTCCATTCTGGCTGGTCACGAAGATTGGGTCAAAACTTTGGACTTCCAATCCCCAACTTCCCAGGGACAACCTCTCGTGTTGGCTTCCGGATCACAGGATGCGACAATTAGGCTTTGGAATATTGAACCCTGGACTCGGCCAAGCCCAGCACAACCAAAAGATCAGGCCGACGGCTTGAGTGATGAACTCCTCGACGCATTCGAAGCATCTCTGGGTGATGTAGGAGAAGGAGAGGAAGGTGGAAGACAGATTTCACTGAAGCGACACATTTTGACGGTCAAGAGTGACCAAGGAAGGTGGGTGATCCTCTCATTATGATTCTGTTCTCTTTGACAACTTGTGCAGCACGCAGCAATATTCAATAACGTTTGATGCTCTACTTATTGGCCATGAGGCCGGTGTCACCTCTCTCGCATGGAAGCCCTCATCAGCGGACTCTGCTGCGACCCTATTATCAACGTCCACAGATTCATCGGTGATATTATGGTCTCCTTCAACAGTGGTCGCGCCCACGAAAGAGGGATCCACATCTATTTGGATCAATCGTCAACGCTTTGGAGATATTGGAGGGCAAAGACTCGGAGGCTTCGTGGGTGGCGCATGGGCCAAACATGGCGGTGAAGCTCTGGCATGGGGATGGTCAGGTGGCTGGAGGCGATGGAGCTGCATCCCTGCCAAAGTTGCTCACGGGGAGGTTTGGGCGGAGTCTGGTGCGGTCAGCGGCCATAATGGACCGGTCAAAGGTATTGATTGGAACCCAACTGGTAACTACCTCCTCTCTGCAGGGTAAGATGTTCTCGTCTTTTTTCGATTCAGCGTTGATACGTTTCATAGGCTAGACCAGACTACGAGAATCCACGGTGCAATGCATTCTCCCGGAGTTAGAGCTGGTAATGACACATGGCATGAACTTAGTCGACCTCAAGTCCATGGATATGACTTGCTTGATGCTGCCTTTGTCGATCCGTTGCGCTTTGTGAGCATTGCTGACGAAAAGGTCGCTCGTGTGTTTGAGGCACCTGGCAACTTTGTAGACCTTGCTGAAGAATTGGGAGTTGCGAAATTTGCAGAAAGCGAGGTATTTCGGCTCATCTGCTCTCTCTTCAAGTGTGCCTTAGCTTCCCACTCATACACAGCATGACCGTCCCCTAAGCGCGAATGTGCCGCCTCTTGGATTGTCCAATAAAGCATTGGACGATGGTCAGTTCTCTGGCTAGTCTTCACGAGAAATCCATCAAATTGAAGAATTTCATGTTCAGCGCAAGCCCCACCACCCAGCATTCGGGACAAACAAAGAAGAAGACCTTTCGAAGGCGAATTGGCCTCGACGACTCTTTGGCCCGAAATCGAGAAGGTTTTTGGTCACGGATATGAGGCAAGAAACCCAACTGCTTTTCAATTTGGCGAACTCATCGCATTTCACAGTCCATGACACTGACGGTATCTCCCGGAAAACAGTTCATGGCAACGGCATGCAAGGCGACAACGCCGGAGCATGCGGTTGTGCGAGTTTACGATCTAACGAAATATCAGCTAGTTGGCCAACCTCTTGAAGGCCATTCACTGACCGTAACGCGGATAGCCTTCAGTCCCAATGAGAAGTTTGTTTTGTCTGTTTCGAGAGACAGGTCTTGGAGACTCTTCGAAGCTCAAGATGAGAGAGGTATTTTAAGTTTCTCTCATGTGACTGTATAATGTTTGAACGTTTCTACAGGTTTCGTTCCCGTCGCTGCGGACAAATCTCACGCGCGTATCATCTGGGACTGTGCTTGGGCTGCCGAAAATGATATATTTGCGACTGCATCGCGAGATAAGACTGTTAGCTCCAAATTGTTACTTTTTGAAACCCTTATGATATATTTATATCTTCCAGGTCAAGTTATGGCAACAGCAGGAGCAAAATAAGTGGAAAGCTATCGAAACTATCAAAACGAGTTCACCTGCGACGGCTGTGGCGTTTGCTCCCGGGAGCACGCAACATCGGTGAGATATTCTCAGACTCGCATCCCCAAAGCCTGATGTAAATTAAATAAGGCGACGGCTTGCTATCGGACTCGAGAACGGAGAAATCCTCGTTCATTCAGCTAGCACAAATCTGTCAGCGTCATGGCGCCATGATATGACAATTCCATCAAGGTGCGATCGATTGAGTTGTATATGGTGGCGCGAATGCTTATCTATGATAGGCTTGCTCATGTCAATCAAATACACCAACTTGCATGGCAACCAACTATTTCAGGGCCTCCGACGAGACTTGCAAGTTGTAGTGAAGATGGTACATTAAAGATAACGATTGTTCAAATGGCTAATGAGTAACAATTGGTTCCAATGATTAAGACGAGAAGAAAGCTGATATACAATGGGGGTTATTCAACCAAGTGACTAGGTGAGGAGACAAAAGCTATACGTGGTAAGGAAACAAGTTTAGCAGAGATGAGGGGCTATATAAGGGTATTGAACAGTGGGCTTGTGGTGTGATATCGGAAACAGAAAGAACAGCGGACATGGCGAGTAAGGATACAAGGGCATCACAGGGTCATAGGGTTTAAACGAGATCGCGAAGAGTCATGGGTACTTCAGGCTGTAAAGAAAGCTGATCAGTCTCCAATGAAAAGCGCTCCAAGGGCAGACTTACACATTTGATTCTGAAAACGAAGTTGAACTGATTAGGATGGCAGCAATAGCCAGGAAGAGAAGAGCTCAACTTGTAGAAACATTCTATGGATCGCAACATTTCGACATCTCCGCCAGTAGCAGTCACAAAATTTACAACTACACCAGCTCGGGAATAGTTAGAGGCAATTGCAGGCGCAACACTTAAGGATGAAAGTTGCTCAGCATAGTACGGCGAGGCTAAATAGAGGGGCTATACCGATGAGCGTATTCTTCAACCGCTTTGGGAAGGTCTACACCAGGCCGACGCGTAAGCACCAAGAACAGGAAGATATTAAGTAGGTTTACCATAATTAACGATGAGAGGCACATGAGCGACATCCGAAGTTTTGACTTGGACATCGTAAACAACCAAAACTTTCGTCGTGGGTCGCACAATAAGGGACGCTGAGTGCCTAAACTTGTTCAAGGCAGCCATCTTGGTCCCTGCATTCATATCGCCATGCTGTTGACGTAAATTATTCAAGTCGTAGCTTAGGAGAGGATATAGGGCTTGCTCACCAGAGGGACTGCTTCCAGGCCTCGACTTGCAAGCTTATAAACGACAGAGTCCAACGATGTCATCCCACCAACGTGGACAAGGGCATGAGTAACCTCGACATCTTCGAAAAGGTCAGTCAATGCGTCGAGCTTCCATTCCCGGGCCTGGGCGGTCTCGGCGCTGGACGAAGCGCCTCTGCCAGAGCCAATGATTCCCAGTCCTCCACCCGGGGCCGCAGCAGTAGGGTCAGCTCGACCACCTGCTGTGAAGGCTAGATAGAGGTAGTACTGGCGGAGTCCGCGAGACCCTTGGCTAGTGTCTGAATGTGTAACGTTACCGTCACGCCGGACAAGAACACGAACTGGCTCGCGGAGTTGAATAGCCGATGCGAGATTAAGGACATCTTGAGGGACTGTATTGGAAAAGAGAGCAGTTTGGCGTTCGATCGCAGAAGAGCCACTCGAGTTGGACTCAGAAGGGCTAGATGATGATACTGATATCGCAGAGAACCTGCGATTCTGGGTCTGGAAAGGCGATACGATGCCGTTGCTCGGCTCTGCAGTGTTACCGAATGGTATTGGAGGAATAGGGTTTGGAGTGGTGCCCGAGTTCGGTGTGCCAACTGGGCGGGAGCGGGGTGGAGGAAGAAGCTTGACAATATTGAATACAAAGTCATGAAGATTTCGAGCAATGAGCTGGTCCACTTCGTCCAAGACAAGGAACCGCACTTCGGAGCCTGAGAGGCCACCTGGGGTGGTGAACAATGCATGTAACTTCTGTGGAGTGCCGCAAATGATGTGAGGCATATTCTGTTGCAGGAGCCGCAATTCTTGGCTCAAATCAGCATTAGCAGACGTTGCACCTACTCCAAGTGCAGATCGAACCCCAATAGGGCCTCCAAGATCCCGAATCATGCGTTGTGCCTGAGTTGCTTGGTCTACAGTAGTTGAAATCATGATCACAATGGGGCCACGATTAGGAGGTCGAACGGTGATGTTGGTGACCGCAATCTGAATAGCTGGTATGACGTATGCTGCGATTCTCTCTTGAGTAGGAGGTGCTTGGGCAATGATATCAGAACCTCGCAAAAGAAACGGTAAAGCACGCTGTTGAATCTTGTTAGGCGGACCAATTCTGGTAATACTTGTTAGTAAGAGGAAGAGTCAATTGCTTAGCAGCCTCACCCGAACTTAGTAAGAGATCTGAGAAGGTCAGGAGCCAAAGACAATTGCTCCCACTTCGAAATTACAGGGCCAGAATCTCTGGGGGATCCACCTATCCAACCATCTCCTTGAGGATCTATCACCTGATAAAGTGTCAAAATCGAGGGTATCTATACAAATTAGAGCGACGTACCCCAGACGAGTCTCGACGGAGCAATCCCGTGACTGAGCGACGCTTATCCGGCACAACATTGTCTCGTCGGCCAATGTTGGGATCCGAAGGTCTCATAGGAAGGTCAAGGTTACCAGCGGACCAAGTGCGCATTGGAGGATTAGGTAGGCGAGCTGACGCTCGTATCTCAGGTCGCACTGGTAATCCGTGGCCAAGTGCAGCTGGATTGGAAGGTGATAACGATTGATTGGGGGCAATGTCACCAGGGTGTGTGTTGATCGCTGCGATAGAGTGGCTGCGCATATCCGGATTCGTAGAATGTATTTGCTGCGTTTGAATGGCGAGAAGTTGTCCAACTGACGATGTCAAAGTATTCAAACGTTGCGAAATCGTGGAGATATCATCTGAGGGTGCTGATTGGTTGGGTGCAATGTTTCCCAGTGACGGCCTAGGGCCATTCATCATGGGACCATTGATCTGAGGCGGAGGAAAATTGTGGCCATTGGTATTTGCTGGAGCAAAAGGATCTTTGAACTCAGGCTGTGAGCTACTTCCCAAGGAACGTTCCACAAGTAGGTTGACTTTGTGTTGAACGTCGCCAATGTCTCGCTGCAACTCTCGGGTGACGTATTCGCACTGTACCAGGCGATTGAGAATATCGTGGATGATAGGTGATGCCTTCAAACGAGCTTCAAAGGTGGATGGAAAATCACCGCCTGGATTGATTTGACTGCCTGAGCCCAATGAAGAGACGGGTGACGAAGACGTCCGGCCACCATATAACGAGGTTCCGTTGTGCGTGACGGAAGCGGGAGGAGTGGAAATCTGTTCGCGGCTTTGCTGCTGCAAAGAAAAAAAAGAAGTTCCTTGGGTCTGTGTGCTGACTCCTCCAGAGGTCGGGCCTGGTGTCTCTAGATTGTCATCGCCTTCAGGTAACGTGTCCAGGCTCCCAACTCTGCTCAAGTCCTTCGCCACTCGATCCTCTATTCCTGGAAATGTCCTGTTTGCATCAACTTGCCGGAACGGCGGCGATTGTTGAGGCCTTTCGTGGATTTCTGGAGAGGACTTTGTCTTCGGATCTATGCTGTTGTCGACGGACGGGCTGGGCGATGACTTCGCAGAGCGGAAATCGGAGGATGAGACCGACACTGAGCTGCGGTCCTGCTCCCGAAACGTGTGGCGAAATCCAAAGCCCAAACTGCTGCCAGTTTCATCGTCAACACCGCGTAACCCCCCAGGGAAGAAAGGCATGGAGGCAGGATTGAGTGCTGCACTCCGCGCCATAGTTTAAGTAGGCAGATGGCAACTAGTTTGCAACAATCAAAATCGCAAGGAGAGGTTGAACATGGATAGTAGTGGTTGGTAAGCTGGTGATTTATGACAGTTGAGAGGGAGATGATCTTACCACCGACGTAGAGGAAAGATAACTATGCAGCTTCCATGCAGACAAAGCGTCACTGGAGCTAACAATGGCGGATGAAAGAGACAAGGTTGACTCTACGTGATAACGATGTGTGTGACACGCTGGCACGGACCCTGGGTGCTAAAGCCGAACACATCAAAACTGGGGAACGCATCAAAATAACGAGTGGGAATTACAAGGGTTGCATAAATCAGTTGTGGCATGTAGGGATAGGATATAGGTAGACATAGATAGGTACGACGCGTCTAAGTACTACAAAAAAGTCCAAAATAATTTAACATAGGCATTTGGCAAAAGAGATGTCAAAAACCCTGTGGCGATCGTCAGAGTTGTTGATTAAAGTAGGCTCAGCAACTAGTCTGGTCGAAAAGTTGAACAAAGGAATTGTCAATATTTATGCGTCAACGTACCTTCTCGGAAGACGTCGGTATTGATTGGGTTTTCCCTTCTTCTCTTGATTCTGCCCAAATCGGACTAGCAACGCGATGAGAGACTGAATGGAGAAGATGTGACTAGGAACTGACTATGCGCAAAATCTAAGACTTCTGGAAGCTCGCCAGCAGTCTTGCACACCTAGTTCAGAAGGTTAGAGACGAAAACCAGATAATGGGATGTTTTCTTCACCACTATTTCACGACCGTCAAGCTCTCTCCCATTGAGTGTAAGGGCATGTACGACAGCCGATAGGGAGGTGAACGATATGGTCGCATACCAAAGATCACGGAAATTGATGGGGTCAATATGAGTTGAGTTAGGAGCAGCAGTAGTAACTGCTCCACGACTGCAGCGAATGACAATGTTAACTATTTCTCCACATTGTCCAAACATCTTCTTCAGTTTGGAATCGTCGATAGTCGACTTCAACTGCAATACACAAGAGCAGATCAGTGATAGAGTGACTATCTGAGGCAATAAAGTGCGCACATTTCCGACGAAAACGAACGGAAGGCTGGTCCTCACAGAGGCGTGGTTCTTCTCGATATTCCCCTTCACTGCTACCTTCCTCTTCGCTGTATAAATCGCTTGATACTTCTCTAGCCTCCTCGCTTGATTCATGGAGGGTTTTCCACGAGCTTGATTAACATGGGCTTGCTGAGGTGGTTTGATGTCTCCGGCCGGATTAAAAGAACGCTGTTGATCGGTCAGAAAGGAACAGAGATGATCATGGAAAGAGAGCATGAACCTTTTTAGATTCAGGAAGGGCAGAGAAACGCATCGCAGAGGACAGTGGTTGGAATGAATGGGGAAGTGGCTTGGATAAGTAGAGTGCCACCTTTAAGACTCCTTATATAGCATGTGTTATGGCACAAGCGTTCTCAGAGAACAGAACAACAGGAGAGCTTTGACCAATTGGCCACTGTTTGCACTCATAACGGTTGTCTTCCATAAGTATGCAACAAGGTCGAGGGTCCCGGAGAAACGAACAATGGCACGGATCAGACTGGTCAACCATCAAAGTTGCAATTTGGAAATGTGGACACACGTGGACACACATGACACACAGAATTCTTGGATTAGTCTCTCGTTTTCTGACGCCCAAATGTCCTCCATGTCGCAATTGACTCACGCGTATCGTGGTGTCCTTCGGGAGCTGAGGAAAGCTGTGAGTAATACATCACATTTGATCTTGCAAATTTTCTCAGCCAACCCAGGCGATTGCTCCCCGAAAAGCCAATAAGGCCGTGGCATCCAATTTCCGTTCCATAGCAAACGAATATCAAAAGTCTGGATCGCCAGCCATTCTCCAAGACATGCAGAATGCTCTGCTGTCTCTTCGGTCCCAACGGGAACACAAAGTGCGCACTTATATGATGTACATTGTTCTTAACCAACGCCCTGCAATTTCAGATTCTGATAGACAGGTATAACCCCTTGGTGGACCTCACAGCTGAGGAACGGTTGAAGGCGACAGCTCGGAGAGTCGGTCTCAATATGCCTATTGAACACCAACCGGAATCAACATGAACGTTCTTTCTGTGACGAAATACATCATCCACAGGCACCTTCGCCATAAAAATGCTAGTATCCATCTCATCATTGCATTTTTAAGTTTCTAAGAGCCTATTTTCACCGCCAGGAAAAAGCCGACAGTGTGATCTTCTGCTATTGTAGGCGTGAATATCTCGGAAATCACTGTGTTGCAGACGAATTACTACACACTTCATCATGCCGCCCACCATTCCGTATGACAATGATACCTCCACTTATTGAAAATAATTCCTGGATGTTTTCAGCACTACTTGAGTACTCTTTAGGCCCATCAGAGCATTAAGGATATCACGAGAAGCGCCAGCCTAGAGGCGCTTTTCGATTCTGCTCGATTCTGGGCTTTCACACGAATCTGGCCATTTTTGATTCTTGTCAGAATCATTTTTATATCGTCTTCCAGATTACCTCGAGGTTGACAGACACTATTGACGAGTTTCTGTAAACGGACGATGTTTGAGCCTGCTTTTTCAACTTCTGAGCTTTCCAACTGGCGAGTTAGCCTGTTTAATGTTCTTAAACCTCCCGGTTGTTGCGTCGATTAAGCCCCACATACAGTCCTGTAATAGATGTGCATGATGAGTCAAAATTTAGACGCGCATGATTGACGTCAACCGTAGACGTCAATGCGAATTTCAGTTTTTACAAACATCACACAACAGCCATGCTGACTTTGACAAAATTTTGGACAACAGTGAAACAAACGTATTCGTTCATCATGGCTCCAGCTCTCACTCGGGTTCTTAGATGCGATCCCGCCTCCATTCATTTTCTTCCCAACGTAGACAAACCAGATGTTACTTGCCCAGAGACCTTATCTGCTCTGCAGACCGCCGCACATCACCTTGTTGACCATTTGGAACCCATTGCATTTCCTACAGAGACCGTGTATGGTCTGGGAGCTGTGGCACTAAACACTGCTGCATCCGCTCGAATATTTACGACGAAGGGCCGACCAGCCGACAATCCGTTGATCGTTCATGTTTCCTCCTTCGCAATGCTGAACTCGTTACTCCCAAAGGGTTACGTCTTGACAAAAGCATATCAGGCCCTTATAAAACATTTTTGGCCAGGACCATTGACGTTGTTGTTTCCGAGAGACCCTATCATTATTCCGACCATCATAACTGCAGGCCAGCCAACTGTAGCAATCAGGATGCCTTCACATCCAGTTGCCAGAGCGTTGATCGCTGTGGCAGACACGCCTTTGGCAGCACCCAGTGCCAACAGCTCTGGAAAGCCTAGCCCAACGCGGGCGGAACACGTCGCTCGGGACTTGGACGGCAAGATCAGCATTATCCTTGACGGTGGTGCTTGTGATGTTGGACTGGAAAGCACAGTCATCGATGGGCTTCACGAGGATGGGAGGATACGAGTTCTGCGACCCGGAGGCATCACGGTGGAAAACATTCACCGAGTATTAGAAGAAGAGATGGGTGATTCTGGCAAAGTCCCAGATGTTCTGGTGCATCGTCGCGATTATATGGACGAAGCCATCGAACAAGCACCCACGACACCCGGCATGAAATATAGACATTACTCTCCGTCAGTTCCTTTGACTCTTCTTATGACGTCTTCTCGTCCTCCTGTCGGGGAGTCGACGAGCTCTGCCTCCCAACTCTTTGATTCCCTACGAACGGACCGACCTCTGAAAGTTGGCATTCTGGCCCCTACCGATTCCGCGTTGTGGAATGCGTTACCTACAGATGGGTTTGAATATTCTCGCTACCTGCTGGGACCAACAGCAGAGCCCGCTGTTTATGCACATCGTCTGTTCGACGGTTTGCTTACTCTTGAACGCCAAGGTGTCGAATTGATGCTCATCGAAGAGGTGAAGGAAGATCGTGAAGGATTGGCAGTGATGAATCGTGTCAGGAAGGCAGCTAGTGAAGTTCGCTGGATTTTGGGCAAATAATTCTGTTGATTTCTTCCATTCGCAGAGTTGTAACCTTTAATTTCACGCATCGCTAACACATGCCCACACGACGCGTGTTTAGCTCGTGGTGATTTCTCCGCGAAGACTTGCTATGTAGGCGCTTTAGGGCATTCTCACACGCCCCAATTCATCCAGTGCAAGGCAAAATCTTGGGCTTCTCGTTCCGTTGGATTGCCACCCGTTACTGTGGTATAGGCCTTGTTACTCTGAGGTGCCACTCCCAGCCACGCTAGATCTTTGCAATACCCACTTTTCCCCCTTGTGTTAGCGAGCCACTAAAGTCATCGAAGTATTCCGAAACTTCACACACTGGGCCCTATCACACTATCACATCAGCCCACGAGGCTGAACCTGGGTTAGGTTAATGGGAAAGACGTCAGCTTGGAAAGTCGCGAGGCAGGGGGCGTGTTTACGGAATGTGCCGTAAATCGCTAAGTTGCTATGTTCTAATCAGGTGACTGGGGTCGAGAGATCAACTGGCGCAATAGCTCTGAAAGGCAAGGGGTTGCGCCTCGTTCCTTTACTTTCTGACTTGAATCCCTTTGCATCGTGCCTCATGTTGATCGCTGAACCACATACGCTAGTCGTTTACCGTCGGAACGTCTGGGGCTGTTTGTATATAAGGCAGAGGTCCATCCTCGACATGTAGACCATCACATCGCCATTCTACGAAATACTCAACGCGCATCACTCCACGAAACTAAAAAGATGGGAGAAAAATGTATGCTTGAAGCTTCCTATTTCGTACAAGACCTGATAATGTTTTATATCCAGGCGCTTTGAAGGAAGAAGAAAATGACACCTTTGCCCAGCTCTACACAATGCATGAGCTGCCACCATATCCCGATCTTCCTCAGTCTAACGAGACCCCTTTTGGAAACTGGTCGTTTTCCAACGCGTCGCAAAATGTTTTTTATTCGCCTCTCCATTTCCATTCTACGTTGGATATCACCTGCAGCGGAGACAACTCTGAAGTCCAGCCTACTCCTGCTTCGCATCATGATCAGCCAAATACCGACCTCTCTGAGAATCTCAGCCTCGACATCACCTCTCCCATTTCTCCAACTTCCACATTCTCTTCTTCACCTTCCAAGACGACACACTCCCATATTCCTCGACCTCCGAACGCGTTTATGCTTTACCGCTCCGACTTTCTGAAACGAGGAGTCATACCTTCTCACGTCGAACGCCGCCAACAGAACCTCAGCCGCATTGCAGGTCAGTGCTGGAATCTTCTCAGCCAGGAAGAGAAAGTGCCCTGGCAAGAACTTGCGGCGCAAGTCCTACTTGAACATCAAAGAAAAAACCCCGACTACAAGTTTACCCCTGCACCTCGTGGATCCCGTCGCTCAAAGATGAAAGGTCGCTCAGATGGTGATGGTGAGGCTGTCGATGGAGAAGAACGTATCAGACAGATCCGTGAGGAGTACGCGCGCATCACTGGACCTACTGCAGCCCCTACTCGTCGCCGACGGCCCAGAGGCCAAAATCAGAGTCGTGATCTAGAGGCAACATCTGCGCACAAAAGCCCTTGCGCTGAGGCACGTCAATACCTACTTCCTCCTTCCATTCCTCCATCTCCGTCTCCAGTACCTTCTCCCATCGAATACAAAAAGGAAGCATATCTTCCTCCCTTCTTCCCACACCACACTTTCCCTCAGATCATTCCTCCACGACGCCCGTCTACTTCTCTCGGCTTTGTCACTGGTTCGACCGTTCGCGACACCCCGTCGGTCCAGGCAGGCCTTACCCTGGCCCGCCCTTTATCTGCGGCTTCGGAAACAGGTCTGACTACTTACATGAAAGACTTAGACATTGTGAGCTAAATCTTACTCCATTTCTCCGGCGATTCTCTGATATGGTTTTCCAGACACCGACCGCTCCCACCTTTAATCAAATTTCTACGCCTGTCTCGCCAACGCCATCGAACGGGGGCCCATTCCCGCAAGAACCTCCTGCAGCTCAGCAAGAATTCGTCTTTCCTACGCTCGATCCATCTTGCTCATCATCATCAGCATCGATGTCTCCCGCAGAGGACCTGTCTGATGCCACTTGCTCTGGTGGTGGATCGTTTTTGCAATCGCTATACTCCGATGACGCCTTCGCCTACAATTTGCCGATAGTTCCTGCCGAGCAGGAATTCGCGTCCCTCCACGAAACATACTTTAACTACGATACTTCGGCCTTCAACGCCACCTGGGAGAGCCTCGACACGTCTCTACCCCTATCCGGGCACTTAAGGTCGTATGCCGCGTAAAGCCCGTTCTACATTCTACCCAACGGCTCTCTGACTCTTGTATTTTTAACGACCTTTCTTATCGCTCGTGACCCATACCACCTAGCTCATGTATCATACCCCTGCCACTTTTACGACCTGACGACGTCCTCATGCCACCTTCTATTTTGATGTTTGATCCTATACCCACTAATGATACAACCTTTCAACCCTCCAGGGTGATATTGGTGATCATCAAGTCCAATTTCTCGTCCAACACCCACAAAGCCTGCAGGACCTCAACATTTGGTGAGGTGACGAGCGACGACGGTCGATGATAGAAGACAGTTGTGCCGTTGTTGGCAGCATTCCCAAGGACCATGACTCGCGGGGGAATGTCAAGTCCGGTACGCATATCGTACCGCATGAAGCTTCCCGCAATGATGGGATTGCCTATGGTGTAGACCACAGCAGGTGGATAAATGTTCGGCCCATTGATGATATTCATCCATCTGTCGTGGGTGAACTGCATGAAGTACCTATGAATTTGTCGTCACTAAACAGTATCAAGGAAACCATGTGAAAGGCATACAAGAAGTCCTTTCCACCTGTAATGCTATCCACTATCGCCGCGATCTCCTCTCTTGTCGTTGCTGCTGCAAACTTTGCCACGAAGCCAGCAGATCCCGTTTTATTCACGTTCTGATCCAGCCGTGAGATGACCACATCAAACGGAAGGCTCGTCTCGTACGTTACGAGCTGCGCTGTGAACGGGGTGACCGTTTTCTTCATGATACTGATGCAACACTCGATTTGCAGGTTGTGCCGTTTTATAACCCGGCGATGCATTTTGATTTCATTGAACAGTAACCGACCGTGGCGCACCGATCGGTCATGGGTCCTCCCGGAAAGCCTAGGTCAGGACCCTCTGTAGACCGCTGAGAATCTCTTGCCTGTGCTCAATACCGGATATGCATCGGAAAGGGAACATTCAAACAAGGTCGTCAAGCGATGGAGCACAGGCAAGCAGAGGACACCGTAACCTCAGCTCGTAGCCTTCTCGCCCAGGATCGTCCCATCTGAACGTTATAGGCACCTTTGATGAAGATTTTTCAAACTTGACAGTTGCGGGGATTAGAGGGTAGTCCTAGCTGTCTGCTTAACTTTTAGGGCATAGAAGTAGCGCCGGACACTTGGCATTGGAGACAGCAAGGCGTTTGTCCTTACTTACATATTACATCGGCGGAGTACCTGAAGAGACGGGATGTCGAAACGATATTACATTATTCATTAGTTCAAGACATGACGGACACCCGCACCCACCCACAACAACCAGTAAGCAGTACCCATCGTCTAGTACCCTGAATCCGCCGTAACGCGCGTAATCATCTCTTCCAATTTCTCATCAACGACCTTAACGGCCCTCGTGAGCTCCTCATCATCCAACACCACGAGTGATGACGGGAGGTGGTAGAAAACCGTGGTCGTTTTCGCGTCCGAGCCGCTGTTCTGCACGACCATGAGGCGCGGGGGGATGTTGTACCCCGCGCGGACGTCGCGCCGCATGAACGTCTCGGCGAAGATGGGGTTCCCGATCGTGTATACCACAGCGGGAGGGGTAGACTCGGCTTCGTGGTACACGTTGAGCCATTTGTGGTGGTTCATCTCGAGGAAGTATCTACCATGTGTGCAGACAGAACGGATGTATAAGTTTGAAAATGAGTGTCGTTCGTCTGATTGATAGAGTGGGACATACATACAAGAAATCGTTGGAGCCTGTGACGCCGTGAACGAGATCCTCAAGATCCTTCTTAGTCGTGGCGTTCTTGAGCCTCAAGATGAACTGCCCCGCTCCAGCCTTATTGACCTCTATATCAAGGCGCGCGATAACCTCCTCGAACGGCAGGCTCGTCTCGTACGTGACCATCTGCGCGGTAAACGGTGTCGTTGTCTTCTTCATTCCAGACGCGATTGAACAATAGTATTAGCCTTTATTAGAGTTTCTCGGGGACGGAGGTAAAGAACAACCAAGAGTGGGTTCTGGTAATTGGTCTAGAATACAATATCTGGGTTCTGGGCGTTTGCGAAGACCATCGTTCCGGGTCATGGGTTGATTGGTGTCATCGAGTGTCTGTTTCCCGTGACGGAGCCGACAGTGGAACGAGGTAAGAGAGCCAACTTGTTGGTCAAAAGAGCCTGCAAGTCAATATAGGTCGGGAACCTTCACGGTAGCGCCAGAGAAAAATATTCCATCGTGTACATATGTATATTAAAACGATTGGCATTACTTACTCTTCCTCGTTTATGGTTGTCGTGCTGGACAAGCCAAGCACAAGCTTCTCAAATATCCAAAAGGTAAGATATACTAGCCCGGTCTCTGATCAAGTTGCCGGCCAGATCAAAGTTTTTCAAGTTTACCACTTTCAACACTTTTTCTTCAAACGCCTCTCAACTTACCGAGGATCCGACTCACCGATGCCCGGCGGACAGAAGCGCGCAGCGCTCAGCGCAGACGACCTCCTTCGCAGACTAGAGGAGCCTCGGAAGAAGAAGGCGCGGTTGGCAGTGTCTGTGCCCATAGATCATGCGAGCGACTATAGTGAGGATGAAGAGGATGGGAAAGGTGTAGTGAGCCGTAAAGGGGGTGTTGATGAGAGTGGGAGCGAAGAGGATGTTAAGGGAGAGGACGAAGGCGAGGAAGGAGACGAAGATAGCGAGGACGAGAACGAGGATGAGAACGAGAACGAGGTCGCAGAGGACGATGTTTCAGAGGACGACGACGAAGGAGAAGCTCACCTAGCACAAACACAAGACTCCTCCCTCCCAGATCGATTTGGCTTTTCTCTTTCAAGCAGAATAGCTTCAAAAGACCTGCTATCCAAATCCAAACCCACACCACAGACTCCAAAACCAAAACCCATCCCGGACTCGTTCTCTTCTCTTGGCATATCAGTGGCTTTGCAGGCCGCCCTGTCCTCTATGTCCATACGCACGCCTACAGCTGTGCAGGCGGCGTGTATACCCCCTTTACTTGCAGGTAAGTCCGTTCACTTCATTTTATAGAAGAAGGTTGTAAAAGTTGATATTGCTTCGAACAGGCAGAGACTGCATCGGCAACGCCAAAACCGGTTCCGGTAAAACCATCGCATTCGCGCTTCCCATCCTCCAAAAACTATCAATAGACCCCTACGGGATCTTTGCCTTGATCCTAACACCAACGAGGCTCGTGAGCATTTTCTTCTTTATTCTCCCTCCCACCACTAATCTACGAATATAATACAATTCCGTTTACACAGAGAACTAGCATTCCAGATTGCAGATCAATTCGCCGTCTTGGGTAGCCCACTGAATGTGAGGACCGCTGTAGTGGTGGGTGGGATGGATATGATGGCGCAGGCGCTGGAGCTGGGGAATAGGCCGCATGTGGTTATCGCTACGCCGGGACGCATCGTGGATCATTTGAGAAGCAGTAGTGGGGAATGGAACCTCTCCAGGGTCAAGTTCCTGGTATGTCTACCGTGCAGTTATGTTTCTTTATGATGATATACATTGCTGATCACACGATAGGTACTGGACGAAGCGGATCGTCTGCTGACGCCCACGTTTTCTGAAGAGTTGGGACATCTATTCAAAGTCCTTCCCACAGAACGACAAACCTGTCTATTTACTGCGACGCTAACGCCGTCAATTGAGACGCTTGCCGATGCTCCCCCAAGATTAGGGAAACAGAAGCCTTTTGTGCACCGCATGGCAGAAACGTAAGAGAAAAAAAGACACAGGGACAGAGCCCCACAATGACGCTCGTGTGTATTTTCAGGATCGAAACAGTGTCGACGTTGGAACAAAACTACATTCTCGTCCCTTCACACGTCAGGGAAGTGTATCTGTACCACCTATTATGCAATCCGCCGGAATCTATCGTGCACATGCGGCGTGCACTTCCGGAGCCTGCAAAAGGAAAGAAAAGCGCGGGAGGAGGAGGGAGAAGGAAGGAAAAGAAACGATCTGCGAATGACGAAGATGAGGAGCCGGAGCAACCACCGCCAACGATTATTTTCTGCGGCAAACCGCGTACGGCAGCGTACCTGACGTATCTGCTCAAGTCGTTGTCGATCCGGAGTACGGCGCTGCACTCGCGGTTGACGCAGAGGGAGAGATTGACGTCGCTGTCGCTGTTTCGAGCGTCGGTTGTGCCGGTGCTGGTGTCGACTGACGTAGGTGCACGAGGACTGGATATCGAAGAGGTAGCGATGGTGATCAATTGGGATCTACCGCAGGAGGCGGAGGAGTATACCCATCGAGTGGGTAGGACAGCGCGTGCTGGGCGAGGGGGTGCAGCAGTGAGCTTTGTGACGGAGCGTGACGAGGAGCGTGTGCTCAAGATTGAAGATCGCATCAGTATGTGGAGCATAGTTATTTCTGGCATGGGCGCTTATATCTTGGATTAGGGACGAAGCTGGTGGAGATGACATTGAAGGAGGAAAAGGTGTTGGAGAAGCTGAACAAGGTGTCGACGGCGAAGCGACTGGCACGCATGGTGGGTCACGCGCATGTTCTTTCTGCGAATGCAACTGACGTGGATCAGGAACTGCACGACTCTGATTTCGGTAAGCGGGAGGAGGTGCACAGAGCCAAGGCAGGGCGCTAAATTTGGTGCATGGCGTCACTTGCACGTGACTGTTACTGTGATGTCATGGTTATATAAGTAGCATAATCGAATTGGAAGCCTGGTCCACTTTTTGCGCGCCGCTATGGACGAAACTGTCGACGCTGCTGAGTGGAGCAATGTCATCGACTTCACCGGCGCCTCCGATGGCCACTGCCCCTCCGCCATCGCCGCCGCCGCCGACAACACGCAAATACCCACCCCGCCCCTCTCCCACGACGGCTCGCTCGACGACCAAGACACCCTCGTCTCTGTCTCCACCACCTTCTACCCCGGCGCACACCACCAGGGCGCCCTTCCCGATGCCATCCTCCTCTCCTCCGACGCCGTCTTCTTCTACATCCACTCCAGCCTCCTTCTCCACGTCTCCACCAACTCCTTCCACTTCCTCCTCCCCGCCCAGTCCCCCAAGCAGCACGACCCAATCATCGATGTCCAGGAAAACTCTGCCATCCTCAACATCATCCTCCACGCCATATACGACATCTCCTGCGCCCACTACTCCCCCTCCTTCCCCCAGCTCGTGGCCGCAGTACACCGTTTCCAGTTCTACGGCGTCGACCCCAAATCCACCATCCTCCCCAACTCCCCCCTCTACTCTCTCCTTCTCTCCCACGCGCCCCTTTACCCTCTGGAGCTCTACTCTCTTGCCGCAAACTACGACCTCCACGACCTCGCCGTGTCGACGTCCTCTCATCTCCTATCGTTCCCTCTTTCATCACTGACCGACGAGATGGCGCAAGCCATGGGCCCAATCTACCTCAAACGTCTATTCTTCCTCCACTTTGGGCGCTCAGACGCGTTGAAGCGCGTCCTCCTCTCACCGCCCCATCCGCATCCGCCAACGCCGTGCTGCGACTTCTCAGACCAGAAGAAACTCACGAGAGCATGGGCGCTGGCATCCGCCTATCTTGCATGGGATGCGCGGCCGGGTACGAAACATGTCTTGTTTCACCATTCTTCCCCTAACGTTTCAATGCTAGATCTCTCAACGAGCACTATGGAGTCGGCTCTCCGCCCACTGGAAGATCACTTAGGCTGCGAAGACTGCAAGGAATCATTACAAACACGAATAAAAACACTGGTGGTTCAGTGGTCTCTGGTCAAGGTAACGCCACAATTCAACTCCTCCTCTCATCTGAAACGTTCCTTTCTAACCCCCGCATTTAATTCATAGCCCACAATCTAACACACACGTCCTGTTGCCGAGGATAGACCTGGGTCCTCCCTTGCTGTACACGCATCATGCCCCCTTTTTCGTCGAACCGCAACGCATGTTTCACCCAGAAACTGTCTCATCTCAACTGTACCACTAGCTCTGTTTCTCTTATATCCGCACGGCCACGGACCACCGCACCACAAATCAGTTCATACCCAACCCCCGCTTTCAAATTCTGTGTGAATAAACAAAACATAAAACATCATCTGCACTTTTCGCAACCTCTGTACGACTCGCATTGATCGACCCCATACACGAACTTTGGTCAGTGTAGAAGATTGTAGCATTTACCTTTGCACCTTACCTTTTTTCCTTTCGATTTTACGACCCTTAGATCGGTCCCCAAAACACGCACACATACCGTATTTAATGGGTTTTTTTTTATAATCTCTCTCTCTGTGGTTTTAGGTGGTACTCTAGTGTAGTAGCAGGTATATTTTGTGCAATAAAAACATGAAGCTGTCTGGATTCTGAAAGTACCTGATATGGGTAACACATATGAAAGATCTCAGGAACAAAAAACACATAAAAACTTCCAAAAGATCCTTGCGATTTCCTTTACCAACTCTACCCACCGTCCACTCTATTCCGGATTCGTCCTATTTCATTGCAGTAGACTCGAGGATGACAGACCAAGTATGCGGTTTGAGGCAGGCCCCATCGTATCATACAAAATTTCACCAGCAATGATGATATCGTATAAAATATCAACCTGTACTTTCAGTTCCTCCAAGAAAGCGTCAAAGAACCAATCTCAGACTTAGGACACCACACAGGTGACGCGCAAGGGCCACAAAGTAGTAAATCTCATTTGCATCATCCATGATCGTGATTTTTCAAGGGGTCGATACAAGTTGAAAAATCATTGCCTTTCAAGTCGATGCGAGCCTAGCGGAAGTAAAGTAGCAGCCTCATCACAGTGTACAAGGTATATACGAATAAAAGTACATGGGTCATCTTAGGTTACGGTATACGTCTGTGGTCCGCGTCTGGTCACCGAGTCTTATCCTCTGCAAGAATAGCGGTATTGAGCTCATCAAGCGGCGCAAGCTCTTTCTTGTCCACAAGATCAAACTACAGCCGCGATGAACGCATCAGCCATTCTCGTCTATTACATACCGCGCAAAGACCGCACCTCATTGATGAACAAGAAGAAATGCCTGTAGCTCGTGTTGAGGTGGGCTTTATGAAGGATCAGGAAATGGGATGCTGAAAGCGGGAAGAAAGGAGACAGACCTTCGATCCCAAGCGCACATATCTGGTCAAAGTGGTTGCTGTATATGTGCGCATACACCCGGAAAAGGCGCCGGACGATGGAACGGACGGTATCGCGGAAGTTGCGGGGGAATGGTACACCTGTGCAGCGGTGATCGATGAGTGAGCCTGGCCATTAATGGGAAATGGAGATAAATAACGCACCGATTTTATTGGGGAATACACCCTCGTCGTCAAGCAGACCTTGAGACCAGTTCATCAGTGCGTCTACGTATTCTGGAGAGGAGAGTTTGGTTGGCCGTTTGTATTTTACGCCATCTTCCCAGAGGTACTCGTATCTGTGCAGCATGCATCATCAGGGCCGTGTTTCGTGGCGTGCTTAGAGAGTATAGTGGCCGCACCGAGGCCCAGCAGACATTATTGGGCACTGTACAAGTGCGATCATGATCAGCCCCATCTTGTACAATGAACGAAGTACATATCTGCCCGCACCTCCTGTGCCGTGCAGAATTCTGTGACAGTCCCATACAACATATTCAAATGATTGAAGAAATCGACAACTGGCACATAGATAAGTCAAACGAGCGTGTTCGATCAGCCACGAACATCGCAGTTCGCCACACACCATGCACCGCAAGCCATTCGTTCGTGTCCTCTCCCTCAGGGAGCTGTACTGCCAATCTTAAATTTCCCGATCCCTGAGTACACAGATATGTTTGGGTTCATAACGTTGATCGACATCGCCCGCGCGTGATCCTCACCAGTGTAGCCTCGGCATACTTCCGGAGCTGATACTGCTTCGTTCCCTCTGGGACGTCCTTGCGCGGCTTGAATGTGCGAGTCTTGCCACTGAGAAATAACGCGTCAGATGTGGCTTATCGCGTATACACGGAAGCTCACAGGCCGAAGAATGTGGACATTGAGGGTGATTGAGCGGGTGAGAGTCGAAATCCAATTCAAGGGTGGTAGAGAAAGGAAGCGCTCAGGGCCGTGATTGGCACGATATCAGCTTACTAATCAGAGATAATCTTATCTCACCCAGATAATCTTCATACTTCGATGACGACAGCCTGGGCGAAAGATGCTTAAAAGATGCAGAGATAGACTGTCTTACACCGACAACACCCCACAACCCACACATGCCTTCTATACTGTTTGTATTCACCTCTGCCAACAAGACTCTCCGGGGACGCCAGACTGTGAGGCTTCCAGCACTCTTCCTCATTTGTGGAATGTTATTCTAATTTGCACCGCGTTTCTAGGGCTGGTACCTCCCCGAGGCTGCGCACCCGTACTGGGTGCTCGCACCCCATGCTGATATCGACTTTGCTTCACCTGCCGGGCCCCACCCCCCGATCGATGAGGGCAGCGCCCAAGTACGTTTCGTTCTTCCAAATATATCTAACCCCGCCGCACATCAGAGCTGAGCATCCGCCACTCAGAAATTCCAAGATGCAGAGAGCCAGAATTTCCTCACTGACGAGACAGTCAAGGCGAAGCTGGCGAACGCGAAGAAACTTGCAGATGTGAACGTGAAGGACTATGATGCGATCTTCTACGTCGGAGGGCATGGCCCAGTTATTGATCTCCCCTTTGACCCGATCAACACAAATCTTGCGTCTCAGGTTCGTTCGCGATTCTCACTTGTGATTTTTCACAGCTAATGTTACGTAGTTCTTCCAAGCCGGCAAGATCACGTCCGCCGTGTGCCATGGTCCTGCGTGAGTCTTTTGTCTTGTCAATGCAAAGGCAGTGCCTGACCGATGTGTACAGCGCACTTGTCGCTGCTACGGACGCTTCTGGCAAGTCCATTTTCTCAGGGAAGAAGTTCACGGGCTTCTCCAATACCGAGGAAGAGATAAATGGCACTGTCGAGGTGAGCGTCTGTCACGGCTTAGATTTGGTGGATTCACGTCGTTGTACCGTTCAGGACATCCCTTTCCTCCTTGAAGACAGGATCAAGGAGCTCGGTGGCCACTTTGAGAAGGCTGCAGAGCCATGGGCGGTAAGAACTTTTAAGCCATTGCTGGAACTGCCTCTTCTAAAGTTGTCCATAGAGTCACGTCGTGGTTGATGGCAATCTCATCACTGGGCAAAATCCTGCTTCTGCTCAGTCGATCGGCGAAGTATTGAAGCAAGCGTTATGTCAGACTAAAGTTTAGGATACACGCATAGTCGAATTCGATATTTTGCCTCAGCCAATTGATAGGAACATGCTCACCATCACACCAATTAAGAATTTTGAGATGCAAGACAACCAAAAAGCAATACACGGTTTGTACAAAACACACTGAGAGCCAGGTGATCAATTGTGATCAATTGAACGCCACCCCCATGATCCAGCCCTTTTTCAATGTAAATCCATCCAAGGCTGTCTTTGCGGCAGAGGCCAGCTCTGTGGTTTCAAAGGTAACCTGAGCGTGTTTCACCTTTGTGCCGTCCGCGTTTGGTGTAGGAGACCACTCTACTCGCGTGCCTTGGAAACCTTTATATCTAGCAAACCAGAAGGTTAACATGAGAGAGGAGCGAGCTCTGGAAGCTTATACTTACTGTTGGAACAGAACGGAAAGGACAGAGTCATCGACCTCCCGAGGCAGATTGGTGCAGAGTAGCCGCGCAGAAGGTCCGTTCGATACTTCCGAAAAGAAAAGGTTGTGAAACACGGGTAGATTAATTGGCATGGATGACACGACGTACAAGAGTTGGTATTAGTAGACGGCGCCTGTTCGTCCTCATCATCAATCTCCATCTCTTCCTCGTCCTCCTCTGACTTCTCACGTTTGGCGTTCCTCTCCTCATCCGCGGCCTCGTCGTCACGTTGACGCTTTGCGCCCTGTGAGATCAGTGTGCTGGCATTGGCCGCAGTTGGGGGCACGAAGTTCGGGTCCTCTCGACGTGACGTCGCGTATGACTTGGTTTTGGCATAATCGATATGCTGCAGGACGTGTTAGTCGCGAGATCACATAGGTTGGATTGAACATTACAATCGGTTTCTCATAGAAAATCATGCCCTCGCATGCACGCATGGCAGAGGTCGCGCCTGCAAGGTCAGTGAACACGAGGAAGGCTTGACCGCGCATTGCTTGGCTCTTGGAGGCGACGATGTCGATGATTTTGCCATAGGTGGTAAAGAGGGCGTAGAGCTGTGTCTTGAGCTCTTCCTTGTTGACCTTGTCGTTGAGGTTGTTGAGGTAGAGGGTGGTATTGGGCTGGTTGGACGAGGACGCCATTGTGGCGGGATGAGAGCCTGAACTTTTCAGATTCCCACGAGGCGAGATCCATATGGACGCCGCGAGACGGTCTCAGCTGGCACGTCTCTCCTGCTCTATCTCAGACCACGACAACCAGAGCAGGCTCGTGCTCCCCCGAGGCTCAGCGCTCAGATTGCAAGACCAGTGTCAATTGCTGCTATCTTGGCATTATTATTTGCGTTAGCTTTTTCCCAGCAAATCTACGTAAACGTGTGTGCTGATATGTACAAACGTTTCTAGCAGTTTTAACAGCCGACTTACCTCGTCAGCTGGCACGCGTGTCTCACCCCCCTCCTTCGCGATGAACGCCCTTTTCACGACTGAATGGCTTCATCCCTACGTCGCTCCCTTCCTCTCCCTCTCTTACCCCACCGTCACGCCCCAGAACCCCGACTCCTTCCCCGATTCCGCGTATTTTAACACAGGACCTCTGGATATATGCCTAGTGATATCATGTATCGCTGTGATGGCCATTTTACGCGACGCTTTCAGATTATTTGTCTTTGAACCCTTCGCGCGTTGGAAGTTGACCAGAGACCTCTACAAACGCAAGAAACTGGAGGTCGCTGCGTCCAATGGTCTTTCAAACGGACACGTCACAACGAACGGGAAGGCTAATGGAAACGGTTGCGTTACTCACGTCCCGCCACCAACGAAGAAAGAACTTCAGAAGGTACATCGGAGTGTCCTCAGATTCGCCGAACAGGGCTGGTCGGTTGTGTATTATACTTTACAGTGGTCCTTCGGCCTCGTACGTTCTCATATTCTCTTACATCGAGATTTAAGCTAATTTCCCTGGTCGTACAGTATGTTCACCAGAACTTACCGACACAAATTTTCGAGCCCTCTGCCCTTTGGCAAGGCTATCCACATATACCCCTTGCCGCCCCTCTCAAATTCTACTATCTGACTCAGACTGCTTTCTATATCCATGGAGTACTCATCCTGAACGCCGAAGCGCGTCGCAAGGATCATGTCCAGATGATGACCCACCACGTCATCACCATCTTCCTCATGGTTGCCAGTTATTTCACAAATTTCACGCGTGTTGGATGTCTGATCATGGTCCTCATGGACTGGTGTGATATCTTCCTTCCCGTACGTGCTAGCGATTTCGTGTCGATGCTGTCCTAATTTTTTCCTTTGTCACAGCTGGCAAAGATGATTCGTTACATCGAAGTGAGCCAGTTTGCGTGCGATCTGACTTTCGGGTGGTTCCTCGTATCGTGGCTAGTGACAAGACACCTTTGCTTCCTCTTCACCATTGTCTCTACGTATAGAGATTGCCCCAGGCTCGTACCCTTCAGATGGTCAGCTGAGACAGGCGAATACTTGACCCGAAATGCCTGGTTGATCTTTATGACGGCATTATGCTCGCTGCAGGTATGTTCCATGCGCTAAACAACCTGCTCCTCTGCTAAACAATTTCCAGGTTCTTCAATTCATCTGGTTTGGCATGATTTGCAGAGTCGCCTGGCGAGTTCTCACCACGGATGGAGGGGCTACTGACGTTCGGAGCGATGATGATAGGTAAGACTGATATCTTCCTCCGACTTGAAGGCAAGCACTGACTCGAACGATGTTACAGTGACGAAAAAGAAGATTAGTCTCAAAATACCCAACGTTCAATGAGCAAATAGAACGCCTCATGTTAGATGGTTACAGTTGCGGACCCTATATATCCAATATATACGTACAGAGATAAAGCTGACGCTGGATAATTGATGTTTTCGGTGTGGCTTGGCCTTGCGTAACTTCGTTCAAAACCTTCAAGTTAACCCAGACATGATCATGTGATGAGGACTTACCTTATCGGGGTAACATCTTTGAGAGCTGCAAGTTCGACCACACTACAGCTCTTGCTGCGGCGCCTCCTTCCTCATTCATTATCTGTACGAACCCCCTCAAACCCTTGCCACTTGAAACGCACTCCCGATGATGGCCAGCTTCATGAGCTACTTTGGCGCTCGACGCGACCCCAAGCAATCTGCTCGGGATGCGATAGTCGCACTACGACAGCAGCTGCAGATGATCGAGAAGAAGGAGGAATATCTACAGAAGAAGGTCGAAGAGGAACTGAAGAAGGCCAAGGCGAACGCCGTCTCCAACAAGGCAGGTACGATACAATGTAATGTCTTTGAGCAACCGCACAGGAGGGCTGAATGCATCCTGTCGCTTCTGTTCTGTAGTTGCTACTGCGGCTCTGAAGAGGAAGAAGGTGTGCGAACAGGAGCTGGAGCGTCTAGGTGGCACGAGACTACAACTTGAGATGCAAGTGAATACTCTCGAGTCTGCCAACCTCAATGCGGAGACAATGGCGGCGATGAAAAAGGCGTCGGACGCTTTGAAGGTCATTCACGGAAATCTGTGCGTCATTCCACTCTCTTTGCTGCTCATCACTTAACTACCATCGTCGAACTTTAGGGATATTGACAAGGTTGATGCAACAATGGCCATGGTAAACGAACAAAGGGAGCTTGCGAACGAGATTGCGACTTCGCTCGCAAACCCAATAGGCCAGGATACCATGGACGAGGTACGTAGTTTCAATCACCTATCATCCAGAACTTTGACTGAATTCATCACAGGAGGAACTTGCCGAGGCTCTGGAGGATCTGGTACAAGAAGAGCTAGATGACCGACTAAGTCAAGCTAAGCGTGCACCTGTGCATATACCGGCGGGGACCATAGGTATCGTGTTCTACATGACTATCATATATCAACGCCATCTGACTTCCTTGCGTGTAGCACAACAACCTGCCACTGTTGAAGAGGACGACGAGGAAGCACAGCTCAAGGAGCTTCAAGCAGCTTTGGCCATGTAGCATCCTTGCTCTTACCTTTTGGTTTTCATCTATATATATTAGGTCTTCGTGCATGTTTCCATCCTTCCTCATTCACTTGTTTAATACCAGCCACATCACAGCATCTATGTACCTTTGATAATAATGACGGAATCTGGGAGAGATGCCCAATACTTTCAACTTCCAAGAGGAGGTCGCAGTATACGTGGACGAGGGCGATGGCAAAGCATTTGGACTAAGGCGGAGAAGTGGATTGTACAATGTTAAATTAGGCCAATTGGATGATTTGTATGTAGAGTCTTTGCGGTGGTATCGATGGATAATGAAGTTGGTACTGGAATAACTAGAACCAGATAAGAGTTGTTAGGTCTATGTCAGGTAATATTAAAATGCCCGGAAGGAGAGTAAGGGGTTATGAATGATGGCCGCCTGCGGTGCGTAGTCCAAGGACGCGACGGACGTCAGATGTGAAGCGCAATGAATCGAGGACAGGCAGCAGATCCAGCAAAGCTTCATCTGATGGGTCATGTGTCCAACCTTCTATAGGTATTCCGTTGGCTGTTCATTCAGGTGTCAGTGATTTTCTAAGGATTGGGAAGTAAGAAGTAACCTTCGTTCACGCGATAGCTAACAGGAGAATTGTCAACGAGGCAAACTCGCGCCAGGTCTGCCTCGACGATCGACAGGTCCTTGGTGTAGGACCCATTGGGTAGTTGGGTGCACGACTAGGATTTTAATATCAGGCTAGGTCATTCACACGTCTGGAGTCTGCGCTTACATCCCGAAACAAACGATGGCCGAGAATGCCGCGTCCAGCGTCCAGCCAGTCAATCACTGGATCGGCATACTCTTGCATAGAAGCCGTAAAAATGACGAGTGTATACCAGCCTGAAACCTATTGAGGCCATCTCAACATTGCACACTGAGTGAAGACACAAAAGAACGTACCGTTCTGAGGAAGAAGTCGACAAACGGCCGCTTGTATACATGATATAGGGTTGACTGTCCTCCCAGTACCACTTCAACCATATGGCTCGCGCCTTTATTCCGGCTGTCAAACGATACTAGACCAAATAGACCAGTGCCTCCGCTTCCTGAGTTGTGTATGGGTCGAGATGTCGAATGAATAAGGGTTTCATCCAGGTCAAGTACCAGGGTCTTTGGTAAGTGAAAGGGGCTCTTGCGTGCACCTGAAGACGGTGTCGATGACCGCGAGACACTAAGTGGAGATTCAGAGACACGTATAAGTGCAGGAGGGGGATGTGGTAGAGGAACGGGAGGTTCAGTAGATGGCATGTGGGTTACCGGATCAGAAACGCTATGAGTAGCAGGTGATATTGAGAGGGCAAATGGCGGAGGGATGGATGAGGGTGGCGATTGTAGTGTGTTTGCCTCTTGGGCATGTAGTTGGGCTTCTAGGGGTTCATCGATAGTCGAAATAGATATTGGATGCTCCTCTGGCCTCTGCTGCGTCCATAACGAGAGCCAGGCTGCTCGCAAATTGTCCCACACCAACACAAATACACGAATGAAGAATATTCGCCTGATCAAATGCTCGACTCGAGGCTCTAACCGTTGTGGTGAGGCATCAGGCGAAACAGTGGACGTTATTGAGGCTCGCAAGCTGAGCCCGCGAAGCGAGGCGAATGCAGGCGACGAGAAAGACCGTTTGGGGGCGGTTGAAGGGGAAGCTCGCGCCGGTGGGAAGAGAAAAGACTTGGTAGACCAAGTGCTGACTCGATGAAGCTCTGACGACGACGAGGACTCCTTTCCATGGCGGTCGCCAATGAAAGAGGGTCGGTCGGAGGTCGGAGTCGACGGTGGCGTCTGTGCAGACGCCAGGGCGTCGAACTGACGCGAGAGATAGGCCAGCGAGTTCATCTGGCCAGTATCGATCGCAAGGGTAAGGAGAGGGACGGTGGTCGAAGATCAGATGAGGGGACGATGCACTGAGCGTTGACGCGTGGGATAACCATATTATTAACCGGCCCGTCTTCCCCAACCAAAAACAAATCCTCCTTCTATTGCGGCCTGTTCTCCCCCAAGATCCGTCTCCTTCTCCTCCACTGCCCAGGCTGCACATCTCAGGTCCGAGTGCTCTGCCGACCAGTCCCATGATTCTTGGCCCTACATAGTTTGATAATCATCCATTCAATGCTTCCACTTTGTTTCTTCAAGTTCCGAGTCGAGTCGTACCATTATTCTCCCGGACCCCCAAATTTTCGCAGTCTCACACCCCATTGGATTCTGAAACCCAAAAATAAACTCCACTGTGCCTATTTAACATCTACAGAAGGTACTTGGGCCCGTTCCCATTCCTCTTGTTAAAGGAAGCCAAATGGAAACGGAACGCAAAACACATTCCGGCCGATAGCACAACACACAGAATACAAATGATGTAGGACTGTGAATAACTCGGACCCCAGGAGGATGGCCACGCATATCTGCACGGATGTCAGCGAAGGTCGCAGTAGTTGATTGAAGCCACCTACGAGCCGAAGATGTTGCCCACGGTTGACCCACAGTTAATAAGTGCAAGTGCTACCGCGCGCTTAGACGAGGGTCGAGAGATCGTTCCGCTTGCCCAAGCCAAGAAACACACATAACCAGCATAAGTCTGAGCCATCAGGAACCTGGTAAATTGACATTTACTGTCAGTGGCTGTAGAAAGTTAATGATGGCACAGGGCCCTTACAAGGACAGGTATCGAAATACAGTATTCATCGTCAAAATGGATATCAAGAATCCCAGGCCACCAACGAAAAGCGGGGTTGCGATGTGCCAGAATCGTTCCCCAGCGCGGTCGGAATGACTGCGGGGTGAGGAATAAAGGAAATATATAGGCACAGAATACGCAGCACCTTGACACGAACACGGTGACTATCGTTGAGAATATCCAAGGAGGGGCGCAGAGAAGCAGAGTCGTCGTGGTATTGTAGCCCAGTGTCGCGCACAACGTCGGGAAGAAGGCATTGAAGGTCAAGGAGATGGTCATGACGCCAATTGACAGAGTAAGCCACCATACTTTCCAGTCTGCCAGTGCCAAACGCAAGCCTCTCTCTGTCTCGCTCGTCTGCTTGGTAACCTCCAACGCATCTTCAGCAATAGTTCCAGTGCTCTCGTGTGTGGATGCGTCCGCCTCGATACCGGTATCTTCTATCATTCGATGCATTGCAAGGGCTCTTTCGGCGGGTGTGAGCCAGTCGCAAGGGCTCTCGGGGAAATCGGGCAGAATGAATATAGCACTAATGGCTACCAAAACAGTCAATGATCCCTCAACGAAGAAGAGCCACCTGAGAAGGAAATCAGTTAAGTATGAATCATGCGATGGCAGCCTGTGACTGGTATCACTCACCGCCAAGCGGTAAAACCAAGGACGCCGTCCATAGTATCAAGAATTCCCGACGCGATGAGGCTTCCGAAGGCATTGCTAATCAAATTTCCGCAGTAGAGGAAGGCAGTCCTCCGAGAAAGCTCATTCTTTTTGTACCATTTCGAAAGGAGAAACTGAAAGGTACGTTATAACAGGCGCAAGGTTAAATAATCAGTGAGACCGTACCAGGGCGCCAGGGAAGAATGCGGCTTCGACGAAACCCAGAAAGAATCGCGTGCAGAGGGCACCGAAGAAGCTAAATGGTTGTTGGTCGGTTCGAAGGTTGTATCCAGAATAATGAACACGAACTTGGTGGTAGCACCTGAATAATGTTCATCGCTTTGTTGAAGTATTATTCGGTTCAGGATGGCACATACCTGTAAGAATTGATATACATCCCCAAATCACCATACATGTCGGGAGGTATATAGAAGGTTTTCCGATGTACACCAGAAGCATATTTCTGTTCAAATTAGATTCAAGGCAACCGAGCTGCTTGGAAGGGCGTACGAGGGTATCTGCATCAATATGTAGCCAACATAAAGAATTGAGAGGATTGACGCGAACTGGTTGCCTTTAAGATGAAGGTCCTCTTCGAACCCTCGGAGCCTGGCCGCGCTACGACAATCCATGAGACAAAGAATGGGCATGCAAGTGTGGATTCTGACGAGACATTGTTCCTGTCGATGTCTATCTGTGTAAAAAAGGAATTACATGATAAGCGTTCAGAGACACACAGTTCAGGATATATATGAGAACGAGGATCGACATGCGCCGATCGAGCTTCCGAATGAGCGAGCGCTCCAACTGAGGTCTAGAGCCTGGCTCATGAAATTCGCTGTCTTCTTCGAAGTCATCCGCTTCGTTGTCGGCTTCAATTCGGGTGACCCCTTCCTGTCCTTGAGGTGAAGAGTCAGGCCTAGAGAGCGCCAAACGACGTTGAACTGACCTAGAGGGCAGCGAGTGATGAGCGGGCGTTCTTCGGAATCTGGATCGAGCATGGACATGGGATGAGGAGATGAATATAAATTGAACCGAGGGACACGTCGACGTCGATGTGCTTAGATCCCATGGGTGGTCATGCATTCATGGTACATACATGCACCTGTTGAACCTCAGGGTCAGGGAATATTAATTAGATCTTCAAATTCGATCACTGCTACTACAACCGATTTATCACAAACCTTCCTATAGGCCAAGCCTTTCCTTTTTAACATGGCTACTGCTGTCCTTTACCCTCGTACAACTCCCCCTGACTACCACAGGATCGTATCTCCCACCCTCAAAATCTCTGACGACTCTAGAGTCCCTATCCCAGTTGGGATACTTGCTTGCCAACGTACAGGACATCTCCATTCTAAAGATGTATTGAGCTGAATAAGGACGTCTACTCTCCAGGTGACCCCCTACTACGATCTATTGACACAGCTGTCGTCAGTGCGTCGATCTCCCAACCTGCACAGGCACCCCCCGCAAAAAAGCCAGCGAAAAAGTCGGTCATCGCACCCACGATACCGAATGATCCTGTGCTTGAGGTCATTCTTCATGATACTGTGATCTTCCCTGAAGGCGGAGGCCAACCTACGGATACCGGAGTAATTACCACCACTGCCGATGGCACGATTTGGGAGGTTGTGCAAGCCAAGAGGCATGGAGGCCATGCAGTGCATTATGTTCGTGTCAAGGGCGGGGATGTAGATAAGGCGCTCTTGGCCTTCTCCACCGGGGCAAATGTTACAGTTGAGCTGGGCCAGGAGGGGTATGATAGACGCTATGATCATGTACGTCCTTCATCTGACTGCGATTTGGTATATCGACAAAGGTATTCTAGATGTCACTGCACACCTCGCAACATCTTCTCTCTGCCCTTCTGGAAACTCGACTTGAGCTCTCAACGCTTTCGTGGTCTCTTACATCCTATCCCTCTCCCTGCTATGTCGAGATCCCTCGCGGGATGACAAGTGAAGAGATCGCTTCAATTCAAACAGAAGCCAATCGGCTGGTCTTTGAGGGACGAAAAGTCCACATCGAAGTAGAAGAACTTGATCGGGCACATGAAAAGCCTGCTTCCATCCTTGAATCAGGCCGGGCTGCTGGAAAGGGCCTGCCCGAAGACTATACCGGGGGAGTCAAGCGGGTCGTTGTAATCGACGGAGTGGATCGCAATCCGTACGTTTTACAATCATACTTGTGAATTTCCATTTAATAACTTTCGTCTTCAAGTTGCTGTGGCACTCATCTCCCCAGTCTTCACAACCTGCAATTATTCCTACTCCCTCACACGGATGCTCTCGCGCGCTCCTCCACCACGAACGCTAGACTTTATTTCCTTGCTGGGCCACGTCTTATAACCTACCTTACCTCAACCCATAACTTCCTCACAAGCACAGCTTCCACTCTAAGCTGCGGAGCACCTCAAGTTCCTGAAAGAGTTTCCCAGGTTGTGGAAGAGAGAAGAAGGGCCGAGAAACGTGTTGGCGACGTTGAAGCCGAACTTGCGCGGCATTTAGCCAAAGAATTGATTGACGAAATAGCGCAAACGGCGAATGGCACTCTATTCAAGAAGTCTATTCATCGCACCGACGATGCAGGAAACACGCTAGGCTTTTTGTCTGCCTTCTCATTGGCATTTTCGACTCTTGTAGAACCTACACAGCCGTATCTCATTGTCATGTCGTCTTCGCCATCTTCTCAGAGCACTACGAGCACAACCGTTGTTCTTCTGATCGGTTCAGATGACAAGAAGGTCAAAGAAGTGGGTGACGGGTTAAAATCCAAACTAGGCGTGAAAGGAGGAGGGAAGGGGACGAAATGGAGTGGCAAGCACACAGGAGTATGGAGAGATGCAAAAGAAAGTGTTGCGTTGGATAAATTGCTCAGCGGGCTCTGAGCTTCAAATATATACCAAATAGTACATTGTGGTACGTGGATAGAATGGGAATGGTAGTTGGGGATTGTGGTACAACAGTTAATGGAGAAATCTACAATATACAATTCCAATATGAAGGCTCAAAGCGAGTCGGATCATATCTAAGCAGCATCTTTGCCTACTTCTCTTGGTCCGGTTCATTTAAGAGATCATCGCTACTCAACTGCTGACCTGCCAGGGTAACGCCGACTTGAGTCGCTATTGAAAAATTGAGGTGAACTTTGCAAGCAATAGGGGATTGAGGTCACATACTTCCACCGGCTTGATCATCGCCGTCCTCCAGAGCTTCGTTCATGAACGCAGCATCAACATCTTCTGACCCCATGGAAGATTCACCATCCGTAAGGCCCCACTCAGACTCATTATCAACTCCGTCTAATTCCACACCTTCCATGTCGGTATCTCCCTCCCAATCTTGGGCGTCGGTCATCTCGTCGGTCGTATAACCAAAACCGTCGCTGAAGCCGTCGGTGTCCATGAAGCCGTCGTCGTCTTCATCAATAAAGTCCTCGCCGGGTATGTATTCGCCGCCATCTGAAGACTCGTCATCCGAATCAGACGGCGGTCGGATGTCTAAAAAGGCGTGGCGGCAAGTAGGACAATTGCCATGCTGTTGACTGATGTGAACAAAAAAAATACTTGGATCCTAGCAACTGGTGTTTGCGCACCATGCTCTGTATCCATTGGGTGAGGCTATTGAAAGGTTAACGCTTGAATAAAAGCTATGCAGAGATACATACTCCTTTCGACAGAATATATGATTGCAGGCAACGAGCTTTGTGATGCCAGCCTCACCATCGGCATCGTCTCGGAATAGGGAGGAGAATGGTGTGAGACATATTGGACAAGAGTCTTCATCGTCGGGGATGTCTTTAGCAGTGAGGACTGGCAGGCCCTCAAGGACCCGGGAGATAAGCTCCCGTGTGTCGTCGGAGAGAGCCATAGCACTGGAGCCTCGATGCAGGTGCGTTGAATCTCACGAGGCTAGAGTCGCGTCGCGTCTAATCCTAGTCATGTGACATTGTTTATTATCATCATATATCACGGAAGTTCGCGAGGTTTACACTCAGCGGCGCTCCACCAATTGATTGATTGATTTTTGCGTTAGTTTTCTCTTTAAAATGTAGAAAGCTTGACCGGAATGGATGGCTATATTTTATGTTCAGCAGTGGTAGCTGGAGTCTGGCAGGTCAAGACAGTCAAGACAATCGTTCCACCTGGATGTCCGATCGACCCTGAAAACTGTTGCTTCTTCCGCTCCATGGGGGCACTTGGGAGAAATGCACATCCGCGTGACCACACATACGTGCTTTCAACTCTATCACCAAGAATCATTGCAGAAACCATCTCCCTGATCTCGATATGTAGCATATGGAGCCCCAGCTTTCTTTTACCCCACATCAGCCGGATAATTTGTATATAAACAATTCCCTCCCAAGTTCCTAGGCAGCCACCTGAGCTCCTCCCATCATGTCGAGCGAGAAACACGACCTGGAGAAAGTTCCTGAATCTCCACGTTCCCCAGTGGACGGGAATGACCCCGATGCAGAATTCGGTGGGGCTGAAGCTCGCCGCCAATTGGAGCGCAAATTGCTCTGGAAAATCGACCTCAGGATGAGCATTATGATCATCATATACATTCTCAACTACGTACGTTTGCCTAGATGATTTCCATTCGACTGCTCTTGACGTTCGTCTAGATTGACCGAAATAATGCTGGAACTGCAAGACTCCGTGGGTTTGAAGCTGATTTGAAGCTCAAAGGTGAGCCTTGGAACGTTCGTTGCCATTCTGATGAACCCGACCCCGTTTTCGCTTCTTAGGCCAAGAGTTTGCCACTTTGTTGTCTATTCTCTATGTCGGATACATCATCATGCAAATTCCATCGTACGCCTCTCAGTGCCTGTCTCCCAACTAGACATAACCTCTTCCCGCAGCAATATGTTCCTCAATTGGATTGGGAGGCCCTCTCTCTACCTCCCGTTCTGCATGATGATTTGGGGAACGATATCCGTGTTGACAGGTGAGCTCATTTCCTTCTCACCGTCACACGAAGCGGGTAACTAACCCCTTTTTCGATAGGCATCACTCATAAGTAAGCGCAGATATCCGCATCCCATAACCATTAACAATCAGCTAATCCCACTTGTTAGCTTTGTTGGCGCGCTCCTCACTCGCTTCTTCCTCGGCTTTGTGGAGGCCGCTTTCTTCCCTGGTGCTTTGGTAGGTCCAAGCGCACAGGATAACCTTGCTGCACGACATTTTTACTAACTTTAATTTTCAGTTCCTTCTGTCCAAATGGTACAAGAAAAATGAACTTGGTCTCCGAACGGCCATACTTTATTGTGGTAACATTATTAGCAACGCGTTTGGTGCCCTCATGGCCTCCGGAATCCTGAGTGGAATGCAGGGTAAACTTGGTCATGCTGCTTGGAGGTGAGCTCTACTTTCCCCTCTCCTAAACGCATCTTATAGGCAACTTCAGATGGCTTTTCTACATCGAAGGAGCTTTGACAATCGCCTTTGCTGTCTTGGCTATCTTCGTTCTTCCTGACTTTCCCACAAATACAAGATGGCTTTCCCCAGAGGAGCGTGCTTTGGCAATTCGTCGGATGGAGGAAGATGCAGGCGTTGGAGATGAGGAGCAAACAGAGGGACAAGGGTCAGGCCTCTGGTTGGCTGTCACGGATATCAAAGTCTGGTGGCTTTCGTTGGCCCTGACATCTCAAGTGGTTGCACTGTCCTTCAATGCCTTCTTCCCTACGCTAAGTGCTACTCTCGGTTACAACACAACCGTGTCCTTGTTACTTTGTGCGCCACCGTTTGTGTTTACCGTCATCGTCTCGGCTCTCCTCTCCCAGTGAGTTTCTTTGTCAATCTATCCCTGAAATAGCTGCTAACTGCCATCCAGTCACTCTGACAAAGTTGGCGAGCGTTTCTTCCATGTAGCCAGCTCATTTGGCGTTGGCATCCTCGGATTCATCATCGCTGTGTCTACTATGAATACCGCAGCTCGTTATGTCTCCTTGTACGTGTTTTGATTAGGTTGGGGTCCTTTAGTTGTCTGACACCTTCATCCGGCAGGTTCTTGATGGCTCAATCCTACGCAGGATTCATCGTGTTATATGCATGGATCAGCAACACCTTCGCCCGACCACCATCCAAACGTGCAGTTGCCCTTGCACTAATTAACGCCTTCTCGCAACTTGGTAACATTGCTGGGTCGTACGTCATCAGATCGACTTTTTTCATCCTGTTCTGAAGACATTCCTAGATACGTATGGCCGACAAAGTGGGGACGTTCATACCGCAACTCATATGCCATATGCATTTCCTGCAGCGCCTTTTCGATACTTCTATGCTTCGGCTTCAGGCAGTACCTGATCTCTTTGAACAAGAAGCTGGATAGAGAGGAGGAAGAAAATGGTACCAAGGTCAAGAGTCCTCGGTATATTCTATAAACATAACGATGTCATGTCAATGATGATGCGCACAACCTAATAATGGGACACAGTCCCGGTCTCCTAGCTTTCCACTTAATCTTATTTGAACCTATATAGTTCCTGCCGGGTTCACGTGCCTCACACCGTGGGGGAGAAACTTCGGAAGCCCCTCATCTCATGATGCATCGATGATCAAATGTAGAATGAACCCCAGATTGTGCCGGCGGCTATATAAGCCTCTCTCTTCCCAGCTTTCTTTCCTCTCTAGAACCTAGCTGTGACATATTATGAGCACAAAGACACGTTTACTCCAGGACTGGTTGTTTACTCAGATCGGTGGCGGCACAGGAACACAAGATGGAGAGTGGTTGCAAACATCCGAGTTCCCTACGACTGTTCACGTTGAGCTCCTAAAATTGAAAAAGATTCCTGATCCTGTACGTTTTATTCTGCCATGCAGCGAACTATGGCCCACTCGTTTTATAGTTCATAGGACTGCATGAGTGGGACGTTCAATGTTCGTCCTGATATCAATTCTGCGTCGAAGATGTTACGCTTACGAGTTCGTTTTCTAAGGGGTGGGTGAAAGCGAGTGGGCTTTCAAGTCAAGCTTTACGGTCACCGAGGAGGAATTGCGCTTTTCCAATGTCGATCTCATTTTCGATGGGCTCGATACATTTGCCAAAGTGAACCTGGTGAGTCGTCTAAAAGGATTGTATTGAAGCTTACTCTGATCACTTACGAAGAATGACCGAACGATCCTCGAGTGCGTGCTTCTGAATATCTGAACGTCTGTTTCACAGACACACTTTAACTTTCAGGACAACCAACCAATTTGTCACTCATCGGGTTGCAGTCAAGGATGCTCTTAAGGTTGGATCCAACGAACTTTTGTTGACGTTTGAGAGTGCGTTCCTCAAGGTGCGATGATCGCGTCTTCGGCCTTGAACTTCGGCCGACTTTTTGTAGGGAAGGGATATCGAGAAACAGCACCAAAAACTTGGATTATGGAACGGTGATTCGAGTCGCCTTCATGTGCGCAAGGCTCAATACAAGTGTGTTTTATTTCAATGGCCATGACTGCTTTCTGACGTGCAATTGGCAGTTACGGTTGGGATTGGGGTCGGTCTTTCCGCGGCCTCACTATTTGATCTACACGGGACTTAACGCATGATAGGCCCAGTCTTGATGACCGTCGGACCTTGGAAGCCCATTTCACTGCAAATATACGAATCCCGCATCGTTGACCTGGACATCAGGACCGACGTTTCTGAAGCTCTTAACGTCAAATTCACTGCTGATCTTGCACTTTCAAGCACCTCCGCTGGACAACAAGCCTCATTCGTACTCAAAGCAGCTGATGGTTCTGTTGTGGCTTTCACTACAGCTTCAGTTGTTAATGGTCATGCCAAGGCCGCTTTTGAGTTTCCCCCTGGAAAGGTCGACCTATGGTACCCCGTTGGATACGGAAAACAACCCCTCTATACAGTGGAAGCCAAGCTGTTCGATGACGTTGGTGCTTTCACATTTTGTGGGCATACATCTACTAGATAACCGTTTCTTAGTTAACTGAGGTTCTCGACACCAAGACGCTAAGAATCGCATTCCGACGCGCGCGCGTCATTCAGGACAAGCTCATTGACCAAGAAGGCCTGACATTCCTCTTTGAGATCAACAACGTTAGAATCTTCTGTGGAGGTAAACCATCCAGCTACGACTCTGAATTTTCTTATTTAAGCTTATCACACAGGATCTAACTGGATTCCAGCCGATTCCTTTTTGACAACGTACGCATTCTTATATTCTCGATGTGAACACGACTCTCATTGGCTTTAGTATTACACCAGAGAGGTACAAGGCCTGGTTGCAGCTCATGGTCGACGGCAACCAAAACATGGTTCGTATCTGGGGCGGAGGTATCTATGAGTATGATGTTTTTTATGATATCTGTGATGGTAAGCTCGAGATATACACTGAATGTTCATTGCCTCATCCTGTGCTTGGCAGAGCTTGGACGTAAGTCCATCATGATCGCTTCAAATATTAACATGTCGTGACTTACGGGTATGTAGTCCTCGTCTGGCAGGACTTCATGTTTGGTTGTGGGCAGGTAGGTGCCATTCGACCCCTTGGGTTTCTGTGATTGATTTATGACGCCTAGTATCCTGCATATGACTCTTTCTTGTCATCCGTTGAGGTAGAGGCAGAGCAGAATGTCAAGAGGCTGCGCCATCATCCTTCGATCGTCATCTTCGGTAGGCTTTCCATCCATTTGTTTGTTGACACTGAGCACTGAACCTTTCTTAGCTGGAAATAACGAAGGTAAAGCTCAATTGTTAATGTCTTTGCTACCCAGAGCTGAAAGTAGTGTCGCAGATTACCAAGTCGCTGAATCACTCGGCCTTGAATTGAATTATGACGACGAAACCTCTGATTTCCGCAAGACAAATTTCCCTGCTCGGCACATCTACGAGGTCACGCTACCAAACATTGTTAATAAGAATTGCGACATTTTCTATCACCGTGCTTCTCCATACAGTGGTCAAGGAAAACCAACTACCGACAGGACGCTAGGAGACATCCATCAATGTATGCAAAATAATCATTGCTCGATATATGAGAGCTAATCTGACACGTTCGATTGTAGGGAACGTCTGGCACGGTTCGCAGGAACCATGGCATAACTGGGACATTTTGGCTGGCCGATTTGTTTCTGAGTTTGGAATGCGCGTATTCCCAAAGATTCTGGTTTGCTCATTTTCCTGACAAACCTTTTAGGCAAGGCTATCCGAATATTCGCACCGTTGACTACTGGCTTGGAGGGGACAAGTCGGAACGTTTCCCCCAGTCGAGGTATGCTTCTCTCGTCACACGCACGCGTTTCGATTAATGTCTCTACCCACAGGATCAACAACAATCACAACAAGGCGGACGGGTTCGAACGCCGTCTGGAGGTACGATCTCGTTGTGTACCTCTCGCACTTTCTTACTGAAACCCATTGCAGCTTTACCTCATGGAGAACTTCAAGCATTCCTTCGAGATGGAGAAGTATGCTTTTGTCATTCACCCAAATACTTGCTAAATACTAAAACTAAATTATCACTCAGCTATGTCTACTTCACCCAGGTGATGCAAGCCGAGACCCTAGCTTCTGCATACCGCCTCTGGCGTCGGAACTGGGGAGGTAAAGGGAGAGAATACACGGCAGGTGCTCTGGTTTGGCAGGTGTGACTCATTTGAATCTTTCTTCTGAACTCTCCCTCACCACTTGAGCACAGATTAACGACTGCTGGCCTGTCACGTCCTGGGCCATCGTCGACTACTTCTTGCGACCTAAGCCTGCTTTCTTCACGGTCGCTCGTGAGCTTCGTCCATTCACTGTCGGCATGACCAGAAAGGAACACAAGACTTTCGTTGACGACCGTTATGCCGATAAATTCACCATTGAAACAAGACTCGAAGTCTGGGGAACCAATAGCACCCTCACCGAAAAGAGAGTCACACTTGAAGTCACTACATTTGATCTTCAATCAGAATGGAGGGACAAGACTTCAACGGAGGTTGTTCTCGCGCCTAACGCCAGCACAGAGCTGTTCAAGGGTGCTCTCCCCGGACAGCCGATTAGGACCAAGGCCAGCGAGGTCCCGAGGGTATTGATTGTTTCCGCCCGACTGATCGACGCGAGTGGAGAGGTCCTTGGCCGGTATTCTAACTGGTATGATGCGAAAACGGTTGAGATCATCGAGCCAGTATATTAACCCCAAACCCCCTATCCTTTAGGCCCGAGCCGTTCAAGTTTATTAAATTCCCTGCTGTCGAGGAGCTGGGGTTGAAGGTTACTGCTGGTACCGACGGCGCGTCGGTCGTGCTGTCCACCAACAAGCCCATCAAAGGTATTGTTTTGGATGTTGAGGGTGATGACGTGAAATGGAGTGACCAGGCTATTGACCTTGTGCCGGACGATCCTCAAACCGTTAAAGCTGTCGGTCTAAATGGTAGGGAGGTTAAACTCCGCTACTTGGGTGACGGAACTGCGTAGAGACATCACGATTAATATTGAAAGGATGAAGTAAATGGCACACAGCCCCTTCGAACTCGTGCCTTATCAGCAAAAGGAACGTAAATATACTGTACAGATACACATAACGAGTACAATTAAATGACCCGTTTCCCTGAAACCCAAAGAGAGAGAGAAAGACAGAGAGGAATGCTAGAGATGACGTCCGGAGTCTCACGCGACATGCAACGGACTACATGATGATGCAGGGACGACTCTCCCGCGCTGGAGGCGTACTACCTGGTGCACGCTTCTCAATCTCCGCGAGACACAGCTCGAACACCCGATCAACGTTGGTGTTTTTCTTCGCACTTGTCTCTATCCATGCGGCCTTGTTGGCCTCGGCCAGGCGTTGGCCTTCGTCTTGAGGTACCTGCCGACTACGCAGGGAGTAAGTAAAGCGACTCATACTTGTCTAGGCTTCGCATACCTGTTCTGGAGGTCCATCTTTGCGCCAACGATGACACACGGGATGTCCATTACGCCACAGAAGTCGATGATCTTGTCATAGATGACCTGTATCATTTCAAAAGACTTGCGCGATGCGACGGAGTACACTAGCACGTAGCCATGAATGCCAATGGCGTGCTTTGATCCTAGGAGCGAGTATTCGTCCTATAAGTCTAGTGAGTTGCCACGTTGTGACGAGGTATGTTAGGGCACACCTGTCCAGCAGTGTCGATGATCTCGCAGTCAAAATTGGTCCCATTGTAGGCCACAGTCTTGGGAAATACGGTCTCGATGGTCGGGTAGTATGATTCGACAAAGTTGCCCTCGATGAACTTGACGATCATGGAGGATTTACCTATCGATGAGTTCATCAGCACATATGACGCGGATGACATAACGTGTGCACAGACCGACGGAACGAGCCCCGAGGACGGCAATTTTCCTTCGTTTCATAGTGTCACCACCTGGCATTGCTGAAGACTGGAGAGAATACGGTGGCGAGAGTGAAAGAGGGGGTGGTCTGTGGCACAATTGCAGCTGATCCCTAAACGCTGTAATTATGGTCCGCGTACTCCGACTCGGGTGCTTTTCTCCGGATGAAAGGGGGTATCCACAGGCGTGGCCTAACTTCTGTGAGAGGCGGGACACTCAGGGCAAGTGTGGGGAGTTAATCTCAAGCTAATCATCCTTTAAGGGACCCATCTTCCGACGCCCTCCGGCGCCAAATCACCTTCCCGGGTTGACCTGGTGACCTTCATAAAGCGGCAATCCTGGACAAGGGTTAACGAGATGAGAGTAATCTTCATCGCTTGTACGTTTGCATGCCTGATACGCCATTCTAGTCCCTAGTCCCGAGGAGGCCAGTGATGCATTTTATGGTCCGATATATATGGGGCACTTTACAACCAGATTAGGAGTGCTATTGCACACTCGCTGACCTCGATGAGAGCCACCAGCCCTCGAGAACTCTTCCTGCGAAGCCATGCGCTGACGCGGATCGGAAAAATTTCACTAGATTTGAGAGCCGTCGGAACCAATGGAATGAGCACATGAATATCTCTTGCACGGGTTGTAGCGCTGTGAAACTTGGACTTGTGCACATGGGCATTCAACATTGCCACAGTGCACGCAGAAATCATATCGACATCGCGGCGTTTATACAAAATTGCGGTTTCCATGCATTACAAAAATCATGATATTGACCGTCGAAGGAAATTCTGAACTCCCGCAATACGCGGCGGCGGCCAGCGGTATGTATAAAACATGAAACATCAAGTATGACAGACGTGCCAGCTTGAGAGAGAGCCATTGGTCGGACTAGCATAAAAATCAACCGCTGGCGAGGCGGCGCCAGCGGTTGCGTTGGAGAGATGCTCGTGGATGATTGTGCCTAATATTGTTTTTGCTTTTTTATAAATTTACGGGTTTATCCAACCCTTTCCACGGATGTAACCAATTCGAAGTACGTCTAGTCATGCCCACACCTCCTACCACCGTTGTATCCGATGCAAGGAGATGAAGGCTCGTTTCGACCGTCGACGAAGGGACCAGTATCCAAGCGTTCAAAAGGAGTCGGTTGAAATGTTGACCAATCTGATATTGCTCGCCATCAACATCACGATTTCGGATGCATCGGACAATGACGAGGGCCCCTTAGTTCCGAGTTCATGTGCGCCGAATCTAAGCTGCAATAGGGAGGCAAGGTCCTGTATACAAGGACGGAGTGATGCGAACGAATACAGTGTGGCGAACCATTCCGAATACCCAGGCTTGTTTAGGAAGGAAACGACCAAAACTTCGATGGCCGCGTTGATGAGGCCAACAATTACATCCTCTCCTCAGGCAAAGATAGTGTGATCTGAACCACGTAGCCAAAATGCTTCCCATAAATCTGCCACAGATTGATTGTTGTGAATGGCCATTGGCCTGCTATATGGCAAAGAGCAGAGCAGATCTGGTGGCAATTGTCCCCTGGTAATGAAAATGAGGTATTAACGCCCAAAGAGGCTTCGGGTCGGTCTTGGTGGCCGGCCACTCAATAGCGAAGAACACAAGAACGACCACGCAATAGACTGTAAACGGGTGGCTTGAGTGGCCCGGGACGTAAATGTTGAAAGAGCCCATGCCAGGTATGAAGAGCTTGAAATCACGGATGGGTCGAAGTTGCCTACTTCGTGTCATTTTCCTTGGGAAGGAGGAGTGCTATGAATCATGACCGATCTCGAATAGACTTCATGTCGTACGAAGAATTAATTGGGAGGTCACGGTCATGAAATTCATTTTGCGTTCCACTATGCAAGCTTCGTGGGCGGGTCACCAAGTCCAAATGTTTGCGCGTCGTAAGCAAGTCTGAGCCAAAGTTTCAATGATGGTCAAATATTGTTGAACGTTTACGTGCACCAGCGAGTGACGTGGACTAAGAACACGGAGGTTCTTGGTTTGAGTTGGCGTTTGGCCCTGTGCGAATGAACTGGTGTTACTCGGCTCGATGAAGATACACAAACGAGGCAAAGACGCGTCCAGGGAGTGTGTGTAGCAACGAAGACGAGAGAGTGGACGCAACGCATTCGGAGATGCAGGACACACGCGAAGTCGACAGGCGAATCAGCTGCTGCATGGGCAAGGGCGAACATCAACATCAGGGCGATTTCCAGCTTCTGAAGAGCCCATTGTAACGGTGTCGATTTCACTGAGCACGTTCGGATTCAATGTTACATATTCATTTTAGACACATCGGCCCGGAAAGTCCTGGTCAATGTGACACGGCAGACGCGGGCTTAGTGAGGGCTGCGGGAGTGACATGGAGACTGCGGGGACGTTGAAGACGGTGCAAGGGGGAGTGGTGGACGACGAGGCAGTGAAACTGGTGGCTTACCTAAGTGGAATAAAGATCAGTGCAAGGAGGGATCAAGAATCTGATCATCTTCTGGACTGTCAGCCTGGACTGAAATCATGTCGCTCCCCCCTGTACCCCCTCGCCCATACAGCGCACAGGGATACTCACAGACTCACCCAGCGCCTCCTCCAGTGCCCCCAGTGCCTCCAGAGCTCAGATACGAATCGCCCCCACACTTTGCTGATCCCATCGCTGCCCCGCGGCCACACCGCGTCGACCCTTCTGTTCCTACCAATGTGAGTTCTCTGCACTTCCTTTTATCGCCCATCTCCTCAATTTTACTTAGATGGCACAGAACCTTGAAGAGTACTCGTCGATCAACCTCAATCCCGGCTTTACTTTCCCTCAAGCAGGCCGTGGTTCAACCCCACTTCCGCCTCCACAGGGAGCCGAGTGGTCTCCGTTTGCTGGGACTGCCTATCCAACTCCTAGTACACCGCAACCACTGCAGTTCTCAAGTCCTGCACCACAACAGCTTCAATCTAATCAAGCACCGCAATATGTCTACTCGTCTCCAGAGCCCCTGCCAGCGCCGAGCCTGCCGTCTCAGCAGCCTCACCAACAATCCATGGCTACATCGCTCATTGCGCCAATCCCATCAATCGCAACCCTACAGCCAGCTGTACCTACCATTCAAAATCCTAATTACGATCCTGCGCTCAAGATCGCATGGGCGCGCGATGTAATAGCTCTGGTGGACCGCACCATCAACCCGACTTCATCAACAGACCCTCCTGTTGGCCCCGCGATCATCCATGACCCTGCGCTCCTTCGTCTTGCTCAACTCGCAGTGCCTACCATCGTCCAGATTTCAGCCACTGCTGTACAGCCTGTCCCACCACACGTCGCTGAAGCCATATATCTGCGCGCAACATTCGCAGCAAGTGGTGCTTATCCAGAACATGTGCAGCACAATCCCCGCGTCGCGTTCAGAGATTTTGAAAGCGCTGCGAGAGCTGGTTATGCTGGGGCATGGTTCCGCCTCGGACGAGACTACGAGAACTTCAACGACATAGCACATGCTCGAGACTGCTTCGAACGTGGCGTCAAGCTCGGAGTGGAGAGTTGTGCATACGTAAGTTAATCCGATCTATTTTCGTCCTGATTGCAAGCTGATAATCTTCGAGCGTATGGGCATGGCACACCTGATGGGCCAACTTGGCCTCCAGACCAACCCATCCATCGCACTGCCCCTTCTACACCGTGCGGCGACTTTGGCAACTGTAGCCACACCGCAGCCTGCCTACATATTTGCCTTGCTTCTTCTTGGCGAATTCGCGTCACTCCAACAGCAGGTTCCAGGTCATCTGTTCGCCCCGTTCATCCCTGCAGGATCGTCCCAGGTACTAGAGGTCCGAAAGCACCTTGAGCGCGCCGCATACTTAGGTTTTGCGCCCGCTCAATATAAGCTCGGTCATGCCTACGAATTTGCCCAGCCTCCCTTCCCTTTCGACCCCCTGCTGAGTGTACAATACTACAGCTTGGCTAGCCAGCAAGGTGAAGTAGAAGCGGACATGGCCCTCAGCAAGTGGTTCCTCTGCGGATCTGGTGCGGGAGAAGGCGAAGATGGTGGATTTGAAAAGGATGAGGCCTTGGCATTCACATTCGCAGAAAAAGCTGCAAATAAGGGTTTGCCCAGTGCCGAGTTTGCTATGGGCTACTATGCAGAGGTTGGGGTAGGAGCTCCGAAAGACTTGCAGACTGCTATCAACTGGTACAAGCGGGTGGGTGATTCCTAGCTTCATCTATGATTTAGCCTGCTCAACATGCCCAATAAAGGCACAAGCCCACGGTAATAACGATGCTGCTGAGCGCCTAAACGCGCTTTCGCAGCCATTGCCCAACGCGCTTTCAAGGCAACAGCACGACACGATCACCGAGAGCAAGCTTGTACGCAAACGCACACAGGCGAAGCAGCGCTCGGACACTCTTGGATTTAAATCTCCTTACGATCAGACGCATCCTCCTCTGCCGTCGCCCCAGTTCCCACAGCAACAGGGAAATCAAAACGCCGGCAACAACAGCCTGTATCCGCAGCAGCAGCAGACACCGTACCAGAGGCCAGATGCACAACGGCTTGTCGAGTCTGTTCGTCGAAGCTCTATGGGCCCAGGTCCCAACGGCTTCCCAAGTCCCCAGCAGCAACCTGCACCCCAGTTGACTCCGGCACAACATATCCAACAACAATACCAACAGCAATCGCGTCCACAGACGCAATACTCCCCACCACCACAGCAGCAGCAGCAGCAAGGCGGGCGCCACCCCATTCATTCCGCAACTCAGCCACCGCCGCGTCCTTCATCTGGACCTGGCGTTGGACGGCGACCGAACCAAGCTGGTGGCCCACAGTACCCGCCTGCACATCGCTACACGTTGGCGGACACCCCTGTGCCCTCTGGTATGGCTGGAGGAAGAAAAAGCCCAGGTCCTGTTCGTGGAGGAAGGGCCCAAAGTCCCGCTGGGATGGGTCGTGGAGGCCGTGCTCAGAGCGCTTATGGGTCACCAATGCCCCAGCCAATGCAGCCTCAACCTCTGCCACCTCTGCCCCAGGGCCCTGTGCTGGACATTACGAGCGTAAAGAGCGATGGAGAGGATGATGATGACGATCCGACATCGCCGGCCGCTACCCCAGGCCTTGGAGGTGGGGTCGTTTACGCAGCGAAGCCAAGCAAAGGGCCCGCGACTTTTGCGGAAATGGGTTTTCAAGGCGCGAAGGCAGAGGACAAAGAATGCGTTGTAATGTAATCGTGAGATCGAGCTGCTGGTGATATTTATTTCTCAAGAAAACCCTCCTTTCTTTACACATCCTTACGCCTTCTGATATTTTGAAAGATACCCATTCGAGGTAGCCCATGTAGAGCTATTTAGAACCGTGTACTACCGGTTGCCATGTTACATATATTTGTATGTAATTCTCAGGAACCTTTATACATTTCTTTCGCCTAGGGTTATAGGCGTTTGTGGACAAATGTGGGTGTATGTCGCTAGAAACTCGGCGGCCACCTTGAAAAGGGAAAACAGGGTCACATGATGTTCATTCTTCACGCGTTCTTTAAAACTGGTGATCAAAGTTGGAAAGGTTATTGCTCTTTGCCTCCTACCACCCACTCACGGTAATTTCTTTCTGCCCGTATACTCTATATCATGTCCACCATGACCACTCCCAACGACTCCCCCATCGCGCCTCCCATCCAGCCCATGCACAACCCCTCGCAGGCAGCACATGTCGTCGTTCCTCAGGCACCTTTGGGAAGTGTCGCGAACCAGGCCCCAGGTATGGGTGCCAAGGCTCTCCTAGCAAAAAAGATGGCCAAAAATCAGTCAGTTTCTCTTTCACGATGAGCCTGCCTTGTCTAATCTGCAGCTAACATATTATTTTTCAACAACAGCAATCCCAACTTCATCTCTCCCACCGATAACCTCATGACTCCTGTCACTCAGAAGCTCAACGCGGCGAAGAAGAAGCAGTTTGAGAAGTGTGTTCTGACTACCGATTGGATGATCTTGCTCAACTGATGACATAAATTATCAGGGGCAGCAAACCCATACAACTCTTCTCCCCCCAGCGAGAGCAGGAAGAGGTTGGCAGCGATGACGAGCAGATTGAGGTGGATCAACCAAACACTACCACAGAGCGGAAACCATCGACAATCGTGGACGACGCAGAGAACCCATTCTAGACTTCGCCACTCCCGTTATCTTTCTCCCATCTGGCTGGACCCCCCGCTCTCATACAGAAGAGTTGACGACCTCATAGTAGCCCTTTCATTCGTTTATTCCCTCCTTTACCTGTAATCTGTGTCCAATGTAAGATGTACCATCGCACTCTCCTGCAGGCTATCATTATCAACTTTAACATTATTCTTACAAGATGAACCATGTGCACTAGCTCTTGGCGTTCAGTTAAGTGCGATTCTCAAACGAACATTGCAATGCGCGTTTGAAATTCTCTATATACGATACATCCAGCACTTATGTACTGCCGTAACTGATAGGATGGCTGATGAGTCGTCGAGAGCTTGTTTAGGCCAACCTTCGCTATTCTGCGATCGCTGACACCCCACAATGAGATTATGGATTATTGTCACAAGCTCGGTGTCATTTCCTCCTTCAGCACTGGGATTTGACATATCCCCTTCTCGCTGTCATAAGCCCTGCCAATGGAGGGGAGCACCCCGCAGAGTATTAGCCAACGCAAGCAATAATCTGAGGCCTAATGGGGGATATAGGGGAGGAGAGGAGGCCAGAGTGCAAAGCGACATGTACAACTGCACCTTGATAGGAGAACTGTCGAGGTTGTCAAATTTGAGTAGAACAAGAAAGGTCCAGCTACTCAACTTAGTCCTCCTCCATATCCAAGTCACCCTCAACACCTGCGCCTTCCCCGACATCATCAAAGATAATTTCCTCTTGGTACAGCTCGGAAGAGTCGGGGTAGGGAAACGATTCTATAAGGGAGGAGGACTCGTTGGCCGCAGATCTGTCCGAATCTCGAACGATTTCAGGTTGAGGAGGAGCCGCAGCACCAAGGCTAGATTCAACGTGTCCGAGGATTTCTTCCATGCGGTCACCGAACCTGTCTTCCAGTTCTTCAACGATCTTTAGATGCAGTCACTATGATAGGAACGCAACGAATAAGTCATCGACGAAAGACATACAACGTATAGTTCAACGGCCATGGTAGGAGCCAGATTCACGACTTGCAGCTTTTCAGCTTTGGTCAGATCATAGGGTGCAAGCTCTTTCACTAGCTTGTTAACTCTCTCCGGAGAGTGTCGGTTTGTCGGAAGATAATCTGCTGAGAGGTACTGAATGGCCTATGATATCATATTTAAGAAGATGAGTCCAATTGAGGTCAAGAATTGTAGCGGAACCAATATACCTCGATCTCCATCGTCCTCAAGTTCTCGCTTGCTTCCCCAAATACAGAATCACCATTATGACGTGGTGGCAACCCTGCAGCTTCCTCTTCCTTTTTAATGCGCTGTGCAGTCTTGGCTCGGGCCAGATGGTCGCTTTCAAGTTCGCGAAGTAGAGATAAGACCTCGTAGTTTGATAACAAAGCGGCACGAGAATTTACGACCTTGAATGTACACGGTAAGATATTTGGCAAGAAGACTACCTGCTGAACGCATTGACCTCCATGAAATCGAGAGCCCTTGGTTGATTTTGAGGGCGCTGGTGATGAATCAAAGTTTTACAGGTCGAAAGCCTTACATAATTTGGTGCCATCAAGAGGCAAGATATTGATGTATGCCAAATTACGTGTCTTTCTTCCTCCCAATATATGGACGACTATAACTTACGCTCAAATCTTGAAGAGGAAACGGCTCCGTTCTCTCCAACGTCTCTAGATGAAATAAGGGAACATATTCGGAATCTTAGAGACCAAATGATGGCAGGTCTCCCTACGGGTCGACTTAGCCATGCGTATGCTTGCCTTGCTCCTTGCTGCTGGCTGGCACGTTCTAACTAGCCTCTCGGAAGTCAAGTGCAGGAACTATTAATTAATCTCCCTAGGCTTTCCGAGAAAGAGCTGGCTGAGCTTGGGCACAAAGGCAGGCGCAGATATTAATTGTGCTACATGACATGCGCCTCACGAATATCCGAATCAGTAGATTCATCTTGTCCTATCTGCATAACCCCTTATCTTACTATTATTGCGGAAGAGGAAATTGCTCTAGCCATGGACTCACCAGCGCACCCAGTCGAGGAATTGGGTATTACAAGGCTCTCTAAGCCCTGGCAGTGCGGTCACATTTTTTGTCGAAAAGAGTGAGCCTGGCAATTTACCACATGTCAATCAACCTCTGTATCTCACACTTTCCATAGCATCTCCAAGTGGATTATAGAAGCTGTAAGCACCGCACATGGTTTCTCAGCTTGAGTTATACCTGACTTTCTGACAGCACGATACTTGTCCAATGTGTCGGCGTCTTCTCGTCGAACAGTCGTCTCCAGGTTCAGAGCAGTCAGCGCAAATTCTTGAGCAAAACGACCCGTTGTCCTCTCTCGAGCAACAACTGGAGCTCCACGGCAACTTGTTGCGATCTCTCAACGTACTACGGTTTCCAGGTGCTGACACGAGAGAAGCAAATGTTGAAACCGAGGAAGACAGAAGCCAATTTTCTGGGATGTATTCTTGATATGCACTGTGTAACTGTTAATATACATACCATCTGCTTCTAGGCATTTGTCTGAAATTCCATCTATGCATGTAATACTGGAGACATCAAGCCTCTTAAACCAATGAAGTATTTATACGTAAAGTCCAGGTCACCGACAGCATAAGAGATTATAAGGAGAGCAACAAGATATGGAGTGATTGGCCATTACTTCTACTCGTTGAGTTAAGCAGTATGAATGTCCATAAGAAGATTTGTTCCCGAAGTGTATTGTGGTAGCAATGCTCAGTTCTTGCGGCAGAATCTGAACAAGTTGCGCTTGAAGAAGTAGTACAAGCACTGAGAGACAAAGATTGGTGAGTGTTGGCAACAAAAAGTCATTGGAAGAATAACATACCCCAGTAAAGCGCACAGCAGCGAGCAAGAATGTTGAGTAAAGGATAATACCAAAGTAGAAGTTTTGCTTCTGTTGTAGTGACGCTTGATCAGCGGCAGGGTCTTTTTTGTTAGGCAAGCCATTGAGGTTTTCAATGGCAATGGCCAAAGTAGCATTCGTAAGCATCCATGCGGTAACGAGCCTTGTCCTAAAGGTCTTGTTCTGGTCATCCATGGTGGGTTTCTCAGCAACCTCCTTGACTACAACTTTAGTGATGGCTCGAGTGACAGTTTCTTTGAAGGCAGCATCGACATCTTCCTGGACCCTGGTGGTGTCCACAACGACAGGTGCATCGGCACCCTTTGCTTTCGAAGATGACACCGAAGGCAATGCCTCCGCCTTGTCGCTTCCTTTTGTACCCCAGGACACCTAAAATGGACTTGAACGTGCTGAACGAATAGTGGATTGAAAGAGGAACATACATCGTGGAGATTGCAGAAGGCGTAGACATTGAGGACATTTGTGAAGCTAGGAGCAAGGCAGAGGTATTGAAAGAAGCTGGAGAACATGTGCCAGGGATCGCGCTATGAGGTGGATAAGCAATTTTTCGAGGAGTACGATGGGCTCCTGCAACTTACATAGAGGAAAGACGCGATGAAGTAGATACCTAAGATGAAGGAAAATTAAATCAAAGGAGATCGAACGGGAGACAGTGATGCATACCGAAGGTTGAAATAATTGCAGCGATCAAGGCGCCTACGGGAGGACGGAAGAACGTGAGAATGATTTCCCCCGTAGATTTATTTTTCAACAAGTCTGGAATGGCCTTGACTAACGTGTGAGAGACTTTCGTGAATTCTAGTAGGTGCTGAGCGTACCGCGAAAGACTTGGCTGTGAGCCAGAACGAACAGATTATGAGGTAGACCGAAAGAAAAGCATAGACCCTATAAAGCGGTCACTAATTAGACCAACTTCGTATTCGAGAGCGACACTTACCAGAGTGTTATTGAATACATTAACCTTTCACCCTTTGGCCGATTCCCCAACGCAAGGACGAATTGCATTGCTAGGAAGGCCAAATAAATCCATTTGAATGCCAGATTGATCCAATGCGTCTGTAAATAAGAACATTAACCATGCGTGCAGCACAGTGTAAGACCAGGGCACATACGACTGCCTCAGTTCCAAATATGATAATACCCTGACTCGGGAGAAGGTCGATGATAATACTGAACGTCAGCCACAAGTTGGCTAGCGCAAACCATGAAAAGATGAGCGAAAAGATGTTGTACTGTCAAATGAGTAATGTTTAACGCCGAGTCTGTCGTGGATAAAGATAATGCATACGAGGGCCTGAATATGGAGGAAAAACATGCGGATAATTCCGTGCCCTGACTTGTAGAACATGAAAAAGTTGACGAGTGCGTACTGCGGGATGATCAGAAAAATGGCAGTCATCATGGACGGCTGAGGGACATACAACGGAGGCGGCGAAGGAACCGTTCAGCCATCGCCGACGTTGACCAATGAGTTCAGCAGCAGACTCCGGAACATCAGTTTCAGCCTTGCTGGGCTTGACATACGTCAGAGTCCACTTATCCCCAGCCTTAGCGACGAGTTCGAAGCACAAAATACGATCCTCAGCTGCGATGATTGTGAGAATCATTGACAAAAATTATTGATAGCCACGGTCTTACCCAAGAACATGTTCTTTGTGAAAATGTTCATCCCATATATACCCTTGGGCCCAAGACGATCCGCCAATGAATGATCACCATGGAAATACTGCTCCAATGGTCTTCCCAAGATTGCGCGATACCGATAGGCTGAGAAGGCTCCTGGAAGGACGGATACGTAACCAAAAGAACTTTCTAGAGGCTTGTCTGGATGATGACATTCAGAGCGTGGTAGACTACAGAAGGACCGAAGGCAAATACATACCTAAGATGTTGGACATCTTGTACTCGAAGTTTTGAGCAGCGATCAGAGGGTTCAAGAGTTTTTTGCCCCCCTTGATCATGGCGTGAATCTCACCTGTGGATTAATTTAGCGTGAGGCTAAAATCTTGAACGGATAGCACAAACCACAACATCCTCCCAAGTGTTGATCGTTGTAAAATGCTTCCCAAAGATAGTAGATCGATTTGTGCCCAGGTTTGGTACCAGCATCAATCAAGACACAGATTTCAGGCTATAGAAAACAATGTTCAGCTTCTTGCTTACAGATATCGGTAAGCTGTACATACATTGAGCATCTTGCCAATAGCGTTGAACAACCAACGGTGAGAGTTGATCTTCTTCTGATTTTTGGCCTTCAAAACGAGGATGATTTGAACGGGGACCAGGTTCAATGGGTCGTTGGCCTGAGGAAGAACAAGCTGTGGAGCCGTATCCACTGAAAGCTGAGTAGTGTACTACGAAGGGCGTCAGTCAAACTCGCAAGGACGGTTTGTATGCCTGGTACCTCAAAAATATGAGCAACTGTATCCTTTCCGTCGATCTGTTTCTTCATGACACCATCTTGATAAACGCCAACTGTAGCAAAAATATCCAAAACACTTTTGTCCATGGCCTCGAGACCATCGACAATGAGTGCAACGGTGATCTTCTGCCACGCCGGATTCCCTTCCTCTGCCGACCTCCGCCAGTACTTGGATTGCTTGGTCTTGCAAATATCGCGGATGTTGAGCATGACACCGTGTAGTGTGCGTGCGTACAGCGTTTTGTCCTCATTGTAGGAAGTGACGGCAATGAGGAGTTCCGTTTCACGGTTATACTTTTTAGTTCGCAATGACCAACCGTTAGCTTCGGTGAAATCATCAGGATCACAAGTTGCCGCAGTGTATCGCATATGGCTATGGGCAGTCAATCAGAAGGACAAAGACTGCTAGACGGTCTGTGGGACCCACGAGAACTCAGTGGTGTTAGTAGACGACCACTTGGCTTCAATGGCCGAGTAGACTGGCGTCGGAACAGGGTACTCAGCAATGAAATTGCCATTTGTGAGCTTGACTTTGCGCGTTACACCACGTTTGATGGTTTGGCGGCGCCTCCACGCGCTCTCAACACCTCCGGTGGTATGAGAGGCCACCGATTGAGGACGACTATTGGCGTATGGATCACCCAAGGTATTGGGATCCAGAGGACTTAACGTTCGCTTGTGAGTCACAGTGAAGTTCATGGCTATAAACGACATACGCTGGGGGGTAAAAGCCGCCCGTGAAACTTTGCCCGTCCCTCAGCGGCAGCTTCTCTATTTCATCGTCATCATAAGCGTTCTCTTGGGTGTCAAGCTGTGTAGTGCTTCCCATGGTACTTCCAAGTGAATACGGCGACGGCTGGCGATATGGCTCCTCAGGCTCTTGAAACTGGGGCCGCGGGCGGTCTGCGAAAGGGTCACCATAGTCTGATCTATATGAGTTGTTGGAAGGAAGAGGAGGTCGCTGGTCAGCCATTATTGACGAGTAGGCTTGGTGTTCGCTGTCAGAGCGAAAAGTTCACCAACGTAACGTAACGTTCAGGCCTTGCTTTTGTTTGCAACGCGGCGATGGAACATCTAAATATAGTGATGCACCGCTTGTTGCCGACCGTTGCCTGATCATCCCTTCAAGTTGCCAACCACCCATAAGCTCAAGGTTTCTGTCATTCCAAAACGTCTTCACCCAATGCTCGAGCTTGAATGTTACTCTCGAATCCAATGTATTATGCCTCCAATAATTCCTGAAATATTGCCTGCATTTAATCCGCAGTTTTAAATTTGTTTTGACTCTGTGAGTGGGCCGAATTATGACACCGCCACCACGCCTACTGCGGCCATCCCTGGATCACTCAGATCCGCTGCCAAATCAAGTTCATGCTTCATCTCACTCCCACATAGCGCACATTCGAAACATGCTGGCGAAAGGATGCCGCAAAGCAGAGCTTCCAGTTTCTCACAAGTTTCTCACTCCAAACTTATGTAGGTAGCAACCTCCTTTTGGATAGTCGACAACGGAGCTCCATATGTAACTTTCATTGATGATGCACCGGCACATATGTCGCTGGTTGCCGGTCAACCAGTGATGTTCATATACTTCAGAACTGACGGGCCCTCTAAGCCCCCAGTGAAACCTCCACTGCGATCATACCAACTGCCAAAGATGGCTTCTCCAGCGCCCTCTGTCATAATATACCGGTAAGCCGAGGTCAATGATATACAAGCCGCTGAGACCTTATATTTGATAATGGAGATATGACGCATCTCCATACTCAGTCAAGGTTGACAATCTTCTTGCCATCAAAGGGATACCTCATCAACGAGTCAATGTTAGTTGTACGGTTCCACTGCCCCCGACAGACCGAGCTTTCCGTGGCAGTCTGATTCGATTGACCCACATATATGTCTGTAGGTAGCGCCTCTCTTGCCTCGCGCCGAAATCACCGAACTTTTGGGTATAACATACCGGCGTATCCCCATCCTTGCCATTGGAAATGATGTCTATTGCGATACTGGGTGTGTCAATACATTTATTCCTCTCAGTCTCCTAACCAAAACGACTGTTCCCTTACAGCCTCATTGCGTCTGTGCTAGAGAGACGCTTCCCCTCGTCAGATGGATATGGAACTATCTTTCCGCCCTCGAAGCACACAAATTCGACTAACACCGGTGCAATTAAAATATTCGCCAAATCTTACGAGGCCAACGTATTTCCCATTGCAGCAAATTTTCTTCGCTGGGACACCCTCCCCAAGTCTTTTCTTCAAGATCGAAGCTTGGTGTGTTCTTCTGCTTCGCGGCTGAATCTTGTTTTACTTGACCCCCCGTTATGCATAGCTCTTCGGCGCGCCTATCGACGCGAAGATGATGGGATCCTTACAAGGGAAATCGTTGACCACATTGTCTTCCCAGTTAGTAAGTTAGTTACCTATATCTTTTGTAGGTCTGATGCTGATCCTTTGCGCAGGCGCTTCTGGAGGAGCAGTTGAATGATGGTCGTGAATGGTTATTTGACTCTAAGCTCCCATCACTGGCAGATATCTCCGTCCATTTCATCTTAACATGGGTGAAGAAAGTTGGTGTGCGTCCTGCTAAGACATTGGCGGACGCGTCGAACTTTCCCAATACCTTTTCAGTGAGCTTTCCTCTCCCGCAGGAATGCGCGCCCTACCAGGTGCTCAATTGGGTATCCAGTGGCTTGACCGCGTTTCGAGCCATCTCAAGGGCTTACAGAGCAAACAGCCTGCACCTCAAGTCATCAAAGGGGATGATGCTGCAGAACTGATAACGTCGGCGTCTCACGAGCCTTATGATGTCGTGGGCTTCGATGCCCAGGAAGCTAACCGTTTGGGATTCAAGCTCTATGACCGCGTTCAAGTTGCCCCAGATGACACCGGTACGCTTCCGATTTTTCCTGTACGTAGACACTTCTGATCATTATTTTTGGCAGGTAAAAACTTCCCAACTGTTGGAAAGTTAATCGGGTTGAATAAGGAACAAGTGGTTATCGAAGTGCAGGGATCTAAGGGGTTGCTTCGCTGTCATTTTCCCCAGATTGCTTTTACGGTCACGGCAGCTCGACCCCATAAACTGTAATTAAGCGGTGAATCTGTTAAAAGAAACTTGTACGTTGGGAGGGGAAGCCATTAGTTTCTGTTTGGTATCGAGAAGACACTACCGGGAAGACATCAATTCGACCTGTATGCAACCTGTATGGGTAAGGATGCTCACATTAAAAAGCTGAGCTCGTTTGCATGCTTGCCGACAACAATAATATTAATGGTCTAGTAAGTAGGTCTAGCAGTCTAGTGGTATCCTAAGCAAAAGTCGGTTGGCCATATTGACGAACTATTTGAGTCCAGTCCCATAAACCGTCCTGCATCGATCTTCAAAAGCCTGGACCATGAGTTTTGACACCTGGCCAAAGAATTTCGACGATATAGCCGCGTGAATAGGATTCGCAAATGCATATTCGAGGTCAAGTGTAACCAGTGTCGATAGCTTCTGTGGCTGGACACTGCGCTTTACAGTCGACGGTTCGAATGAGTAAGAGGATTGCGCGAGCGCGGGTTGGAAACGCCAGGTTGTTGTGAGAGTCTTGAACAGAGGTGTTGCTGTAGATGCGATCGCCTGAGGAGTTGGCCAATGAATGAGGTTCGGGCAGGGTGTGAATATATGTTGCACTCACCTCGACAGATTCGTGTGGTTTGCATGTCACTTGACTTGTATACCTCTCTGTGAATGCCAAGAACCCAACGGTCAACTCAGCTTCCATGATCATAGCCAGTTGGGTATATTTTCCGGAAGATTGCACCTGACGTGGCGGTGTGACGATACGAGAGCCAGTGCAGAAGGGAATAAAATGGTGATACGATCCGACATCCGCTACAACGTCGTAAAGCGCCTTCTGACCATATCTTGAAAAGAAAGTGAGTGAGCTTAGTGGTAGACTCTGCCATTATTTACCTACGGAAGGATTTTGCGCTCATGATACTTTTGAGGTTCGGATTGCGTGTTCCAGGGTGCAAGATCCGGAAAGTCGGGGAGAGAAAAGAGTGTTCTAGAGTATCCAACCCTGTCCAGCCTACGAACCAACACTCTTGCCGAAGAGCATAAGGCCAGCCGAAACATGAATTGGGGGCAGACAAGAAAATTTGAAAGATTTGACGCGTGTTTGTCAATATGTCATCAACGCCACTCCCTCGATTTGGGTAGTTACGAACCCAGTTGTTTGTGCGCAGACCATTCCGGCAAATCTATCCTATCCTACCCTACATTTTCTCATTTGATTCAGGTGGGTTTTGGATAAAAGTATAACGAGGGAAAAGGAAGAGGATATGCGTCATTCTCAGAGAAGGGGAAAACAGGAGTAAACACTTCCACCACCCAGGAAGTTGGTGCTGTCTCGTTTAAAAAAAGCGGTAACCGGGCTGATACATTGTATGGCAGCATGGGTGGTGCGGGTGTCGAACAAACCTTATGTCGTGAAATGTGACAGTTTAGGAAGCGCGAGGAAAGCGATCGAGCCGCGGACTCTCTGAGATGGCCAATGACAGGACAACGGGGTCCTCATTTCACGCGTCGATGTCAAATGAAGCTTAGAGGATAAAAGAAGATCGGGACACTGAAAAGATTTCATTGAGTCGTTCTGTAAAAAGCATGTCATTTAACAACACTAGGTGCTTTTGCCAATCCCAAAATGGTTGACAGGTCAACCAACATAGTCAGTGTTTTCAGGGCACTCTCTGGCGATCTATCGAAATTCTTAAATGACGACAACTGGATCTCGATTAGAGAAACACTCACATGTCCCTCCTGCTGGCATTTGTAGCAGGTCTTGGCCTTGACCAGGCCAGTCGATACTGTAGTTTCGTTAGCCGTTGTACCAGGTGCCGCAAGGCAGTCCCTAGACAGAATGAGGTCAATATATTGCGTCATATGAACGGTTATGTGGCGTTATAGGTACCTAGCCATATGATTGGGGCCACCACAACGGTAACATTTGACAGCAGGCAAAGTCGATGTATTCAAAGCGCGACCCGGAGGTGCAGCACGACTGGCGAATCCGCCGCTGGGACCAGCATTTGGGCAGGTACGAGCAATGTGCCCAAAGCGGCCGCAGTTCTGTTGAAGAAATCGGATCAGAGATGTGCAGAGAAGAATTGTTTGCTGCATACGTAGCACTTTTGACTAGCACCCTGCTGCTGAACTCTCAAACTGGGACATTCCGCTGGTGACACATGAGCGCTTAAGCCTGTAAGTTGATTAGGAAGCTACAGTACCTTGAATGTGACCTACTCCACCACAAGAGTAGCACTGTTTAGCCGAGACCGTACGCGGGGACGGGCATGCAGACGATTCGTGTCCTGGCTGACGGCAATTGTAGCAGAGCCTCTGATCGGACGAACAGTTCTCGGCAATGTGACCGACTGAAGTTCTGGTTTGGTCTTGAAAGCAGACGAAGAAAAGATAACGTACGGTTGCCACACTTGAAGCAGCCCTTCCTGGAAAACTGAAAAGCCATTCTCGAACAACTGCTTAATCTAATTTCATGCGGAATTTTAGCGGCCGAAACAGGTGTTCACGAGACTCGACATGACTTACCACGCTTCTCCCACTTCCAACTATCCACTAGCTCTCTGCCGCCTCCGTGAAAAGGGGATGTGTTGGTGAGTGATGGTTGGTGTTGGAGACGGGTCACCAGATTCGATGACACCCAGCCACAAGGGAACCGGCCCTGAAGCGCCTTACCAAGCGATCCTGTGCTTCTCCCGTGAAGGGCTAAATAAATCTAGAACAAACTTCTAGCGCCTCCGCGCCGCCGCCGGACCCAGACATACTTCGAATCAGGTACTCAGCTGTTATCGCCCATCGATTGCGGGATATGCCCTCTTGATTTGACGAAAGGGGTAGCCTGCCGGAACCGCTTTTGGTATAAAAAGCCCCCAGATTCTTACTGGGCCCTTGGGTGACTCCCCTTTACATTTATTGTAGCTTTCGAGGTACACTTATTTGAAGTCCACCTGAATTTCTGCTCACTTTACTACAGGCTCCGCCGACCTCCCGGCGTTTAGGCGACCTTCGTTCGCTCGCGTCCATCGCGCTTCTTGTTAGGGTGAAGAGCGGGCTCTCTCGTGGTAAGTGCAATCCAGAGTAGAGGATACACTTTTACATCGCCTTTCAGACGGTTTTACTCCTTCTCCTGCGACGCCGTTCATCATCCTTTCAACAAGCGACGTAACGAGCGCGCAAAGCATGGCTTGACGTGTGGGAGGAGAGTTTCATTGTGGCACGACCTTGCTTCAGCACCATTTCGTCCAACGTACTGTTTGATCTACCACAATCACCAATTGCTGCCTTATTTTGTAGACGATACGTGACCCATCCTGTCCTTACATGCCAATTTATTCCGTTGGCGCCACCTTTGTCTTTTCAGGACGATTTTATCGCCAGTGAGCTCGAAAGACAAATTATTTCTACGGCGACGAAGGAGAGCCCCTGATACGGTTTATCTTTCACTTGCGCATGAGAAGACATTTACGACTGCTTAAGCAGGGCTAACAATTTACTTCCGCCAAAACTTACTGTGGCTATGGGAAGTCGGGCCCTAGTCCGCAGCTTTGTTTCACCCCATACGTACAAAGCATTCTGTGCTATGGCTATATATCCAGCATGTCAGGCAGACCAGCACACGTGTGTATACTACAACATTCTGCAACCATGCGAGAAATCTCGACGAACCACCAATCTCATTCCATGAGCTGTTGTTATCTACAATCTCGTCCCATTGATAGGTATCTGGCCTTTCCCTCTGAGAAACAATAGTGCGCTGGAACATTACGAACTTAATCGAAATAAACTCGACAGTGACTGCACCAATTCGCCACTCAATGTGAGGATTGCGCCATCGTTAATCAACGCGTTCATTATGTAAAATGAAATTGATGTCAAACGCGTCGTCGCGTCGCATAAAACTTCAAAAACACCCAATGTTGGTTCTGTTGTTCAACCCTCCTTCCTCCTTGATGAGCCCATGCACTCCGTTGGAGTGATAAAAAAAAACAACTATAAAAGGCAAGCCGAACTCGGATCACTTGACGTACAACTTGCACGCGGTAGTGGCCTGTGTACATATGGTCTCAGGAAAAGTAATTTATTTATAAGGCCACAGGCCTGTGACAGACCTTATCAGTTATCCACAACAGCTTATACTCTGATACTTGGCGATACAAACCATTCCTCATCCTTACCATGTCACTGGAGAAACTTCCGGATGCAGTCGACTTGTTGCATCATCTTTCAGACGTCGCTCGAGCAAGAGGAATTTCCCCACTCAAGGGTCTCCAGAAATACTTCGGAAAGCCTGGGATAATCAGTCTTGCAGGAGGTATGAGATGCGTCACTGTCCACACATGCCTCTAACCTCCCCTCGTCTATAAGGCCTACCGCATCCTGACTACTTCCCTTTCGATTCTCTTAGTGGGGATGCATTAGTTCCCAGTACCTTTCCTTTAAATGTTTCGAAAGCAGAATCTGCTATATCTTGGTTGTGGAGGCTGTTCACCAATGAGAAGAAGCTCACGACTTTCGAGGTTCCCAAATACCCTGCGAAGCCTGGTGACGTGAACTTGGCCGAAAGTTTGCAGTATGGGTTAGCGCGAGGCATACCATCCCTCCAAGCGTTCATTAAGGAATTCACGGACAAAGTCTATCAACCTGGATACGCAAATTACGTGACTCTCGTACATACTGGAAACACCGATGGCTGGGGCAAAGCTGCTCTGACGCTTTGTAATCCGGGAGAAGGTGTACTCGTCGAAGAATGGACTTACCCTTCTGCTGTGGCGATGATGTCTCCACACGGCTTCCTCCCTGTCGCTGTCCCGCTAGATGGCCAAGGAACCATCCCCAATGCGATGCGCCGTTTATTGTCAGAATGGGACGAGACGATTCGAGGTATGCCAAGGTGGGGCGGTATTGTTTATTATCTGATTTCATATCGTTGAAAACTCACATACCTAGGCCTCACGTATATTATACCATTCCTGTCGGTCAAAATCCGACTGGAGCAGTGAGATCTGCGTTGTATCTTTATTGATGACTTTCTCATGAAATTGATGTGGTAGACGATGCTAGGTTCTCGGAAGAAAGAGGTTTATGATATATGTGTAGAATTTGGTGAAATTATGACTGCCTTACACTTTTACTGGCTCATTCATCGTCTATAGATATTATCATTATAGAGGACGACCCATACTACTTCCTGCAACAGGGCGCCTATCAGCCCCCTTCCGAGCGGACATCCCTTTGCAACAGTGTTCCCGAAGATGATTTCGAATTCCTGTCTCAGCTGACGCCGTCGTATCTGAAGTAAGTGAAAAGGCGAGGTTCTTCGATTTTCGAACCCTTCTTCATGATACGCACATCGCACCAGGTTCGATTACCAAGGACGAGTTATCCGTCTGGATTCGTTCTCGAAGGTGTGTAGGCGGCACCTACCTAGACCGTCTGGTTCTTACACATGCTTGAATAGACCATCGCGCCGGGGTCTCGCTTGGGATGGTTCACGTGCAATCCTCTTTTCGCTGAGCGCTTTGAAAGGCAGGGTGAGGCGACAACGCAAGCCCCGTGTGGTTTCTCACAGGTCGAATACTTCGTCAATTTAATTGATCCGCAACGTAGATTGATTTGTTCATCGCAGGCAATGGTGTCGAAATTGGTTGAAGAGTGGCAATTTTCTGGTTACATCCGCTGGTTGAAAGGTGAGTTGGTCATACACCATTTGGAGAACTCATTCAAAAAGACAATTAGGTCTTCGCATCCAGTACCAGCAAAGACGCGATTTTCTCATTGATTGCCTTTGTGACAATTTTGATGTGCAACTTTCCGCGGATTTTGACGCGCCTGGAGCATATCAAGGATTGCCTATATATGTCGCATCGTTGAAGTCTGTCAAATCGAGGTCCATGGCAGAGAAGGCCTCGCATCATCCTGTATTCTCTTTTACGCCTCCGACCGCGGGGATGTTCATCTGGGTGTGCAAAACGATATCTGAAGTATACACGAGACCCAAGTTATTCTAATCTGTCATACAGCTTAATCTCTCCTTTGTGGGACACCCGTCCTTTGCTTCTGACGGCCCAGAGTCGTTGGAGACGAAGCTTTGGGTTTCTCTGGCTGAAGCCGGCGTCCTCGTGAGCCCCGGTGGGTGCCATTTACTATTATTTCCATGTTCTCACATCCACTAAACCAAAATCTAGGATATCTGTTCGCCGGTGATAGGGAACTTGGTGATTATGCTCAAGGGCACTTCCGCATTAGTTTTAGCAACGCAGAGGTATTTCACATACACGCCCGAGAGCGCTGCCCTCGACTTACTTTATGTTGGCCTCCAGTTCAAGAATATCAAGAAGGCAATGGCAATCTTCTCTTCTGTGCTGGCTACTTTCTACGATAGATCCTTGCCTTAATGTAGACTAACTATATCAATTATGTTCGTTTTTTTTTGGCTCCTGGTGTGATCCGAAGAGCAACCTGAACAAGAGTTCCCTTTTCACTGCAAGCACACATGATGTTTCGACTTCCCCTTGACCAGCCCCCCTAGGCGAGGCAGCAACGATTCCCATAAGACACCTCCAGACCCTTCTCCGCAAGCCACGCAACCTTCCACCCACTTATCGCTATGTCACCTGTACGAAGTTTTCTCTCTTCTACTTTGGAGCAGTCTCCTGACTGATTTACAGGCCAGGACTCGACCTGATCGAGAGGAATTATATTTCATTGCTGACCTTGCTGGGGAAGCGGGCCGTCATGAAGGTTAGCTTGATTACTTTCTCCTACAGCGGCCCGTCTTGAGGCGCTACATTTAGATTCTGTGAAACAACTCAAACTGATCATCGAACACTATGGACCCCATCTGTCCATTGATGAGCGTAGCCTTCTTTCCGTAGCATACAAGAGTGTTACCAACAACCTACGAAACAGTTGGAGGGTCGTGGATACCCTGTACAAATTGCAAGCAGCACGCAAGGGTCGTGTTCAACTGATACAACGACAACGCCAGCGTATCGAAAACGAGTTAGCTGATGTTTGCAGAGATGTCATCAATCTGCTGGATCGCGATCTTCTTCCCTCTGCCCTTGAAGGCGAAGAGACAGTGTTCTATTTTAAATTGTGATTTCAGAACTGTGTTACCCAGATTCTGCAACTGATCTATCCTATAGGAAAGGCGATTATTGTCGATATCTCGCGGAATTGGGCCAAAAACGAGAGAGAGATCGCAATGCAGAGCTGTCTCTTAAAGCGTATAAGCTTGCCTACGAGCACGCCTTGGCTACGCTACACCCTCTCCAGCCGACGCGGTTGGGTTTAGCCCTCAATTTCTCAGTGTTCTATCACGGTGCGTTCGAACATGTGCAGCACGGATTGGCACAATTTATGCCTGACCGATGCCCCCACAGATATCAAGAAAAGCCCTGTGGGTGCATGTCACCTGGCAAAGAGCGCCTTCGATGACGCAGTTTTCTCTGTCGACCTCTCTAGGGGCCAGATTGATTATCAAACACTACAGGATTCGATGGCGATCATGCAACTTTTGAAAGACGATCTGATTATGTGGTCCGGGGAAATTCAGAGTTAAAAAAAAGTATAGACATCCAAGTCCATATGTCCCTGCAAAGTGCCGTAAAACGTGCAATGTTTAGTGGTGACGGCACGGAACTAAATTAAATTACGCCACCTGGCTTCTATATTACAAGTCTTTATACATTACACGACCAATACCTGTCATTGTTGTGTGTCTTGCGCGAATGTCGCGGCAACCAGCATCGGGAACACGAGCGTCGCATCAGCATACACCTAACATCAAATGATAAAAACTACAAAAAAGGTCGATGGGGAAAAGGCGAACCTTGACAGCCTCAGCACCTGCTCGGATCTTCCCCCAAGATACGGCTTCATCTGGTCGAGCACCAGAATCTGAACCATCGAATTCTTGACCAGTGTTCTTCCGCGAAAAAAGTCAGCAGATAGCTTTCACTGAAGACAACGTTTTCATACGATGAATACTGAATAATCCGCTCCATTACGCTTTGATAAATTCAGTCAGGGCGGTAAATTTCCGTAAGGATAAGCTTACAATTAGCATGGCATTCGCGATTTGATGTTTGCAAACGCCACCACCAAGGACGATCATGCCAGCTTTTCGAGACGTCCTAGACCTTTCATTTAGATCTCGTATATCTTGCACAATATCCAGGACGAGACCAGGATTCCGGAAAGAGTGGAAGTAGATCATATCACCAATGGAACCATCAGTCAATGCAGGGCAGAAGACTGGGATATCATTCTAACTAGCTGTAAGAAGGACGCTAGCAGAAGAAGTTGGCGATAGCAACTTACTTTGTATGCCCAGTAATAAACTGATTCTTCATTGTTGATCTCCTTCCCCAGGCGTCGAATAAATGAACGCGGCGTCCAAACAATTCCAGTCGCTTTCTGCTCGGCCAGCATCGCATCGAGGATTGGCATGAGCCAATCTTCAAATTTACAGTAATTGTCATTGGGGACAACCAGGTTTCCTATGCGGTTCATTCCGCGTTTTCTAAGATCTGCTCCGTCAAGATTGAAGTCGGCGAGGTAAGTCTTCCCAAGGCATTTGATGAAGTCTTCTTCTATCCCACCAGCCGTGGTGACCAGCACGGAAATATGTTTATGTTTGACAAGGTGAAGTATGACTTCACGAAGCCCAGATGATATGAGGTTTGAGGTATATCCCAGGAAGACGTCACAACGAGTTTGTGCCCGGATCTCTGGATTGGAATAATGATCTGACTCGTCCTCGTTCAACGGTTCATCCGATAATCGCCATTTGCGCTACAGAGAATGCTTATTATTGGAATTGTGCAAGAAAAGTATGGCAGGCGTCTTCAAACCATTTTGTTGACGATGTCTATGGCCTTGCCAAGACTGTTCGCTTGAAATCCAATCCGTTCATAGCTCTGAAGAAATTGTTGTAGCGATAGAGGCTGTTCAAAATTCGGGCCTTGAACGGAGACAGCGTCTTTTGAGATCGGTTCCGAAGGCTGGAGAACAGCAGCAGAAGCTCCCGCAGGTACAGTCGTATCGGTAGTGGAGGTCATATCTTGAAGGTCAAAATTTATTTTTATCCCACTTGGCTTCCAAATCAGGACAGCGGTGTGACAACTCTGAAATTACGCGTGAGCTTGGTTGTATACAACGTCGAACACAACATCATCGCAAGCTACTCGCGCCGGCTTGTATGGAAGCTGTTGACAGTGCCCATAACGTCCCCCTTCCTCTTTCCCCTCCACCAGAACATTCCAATGGAATTCTAGCTCTCGACGACACACTCATTCCCACCACTGGTGACGAGTCGGCTTCTGCAGTTGTACCATCGCCCCTGCTGCCTCCCAATGGCAACGTTGAAGAGGCTGATGCTCAGCGTGTGAATATAGCTCAAATTGAAGCGACTACAGGTGAGGAAGAATATGAGGATGTCGAGGAAACGGAGGAAACGGAGGAACTGGTGGAGGCACCAAATTTGGATGAAATACAGGATGACGAACCTCTGCATTCGATACCTCTGGACGACTCTACGACTGGACCTGAAGGGATTTCAGAGATAGAAGAGTCCACGTCCAGGGAAGAAGGCCAAACGGTTCATCAGGATGAAAACGATGAAGACGCTCCCAGAGTAATCATCACGAGTCCACGTCCAGGGAAGAAGGCCAAACGGTTCATCAGGATGAAAACGATGAAGACGCTCCCAGAGTAATCATCACGCGCGACGCCCCCACGACACCGTCTCTACCAGTCGATGTCAATGGTGCACATAGTGAAGAAACTGTGTCTCCAGAAGAAGAGCTGACTTCGCCGCCTACACCGCCTGCGAAGCCGCGGGATATCTTGGAAGAAGTTCCACCCTCTCGTAGTTCACGTTCTACAGACGAAACCCTCCACTCCCACAAGCGCTCAATGACCATCTCCAAAGGGCACAGTGTGTCCGTCGTTTTGATCTCTACCGCCCTCGAGACAATCGCAGCTTCCAAGGAAGCCAAACGATCAGCACCACTACGCGACAGTACACAGAAAGCACTTGAATTGGTTCGTAACAATCAAGGTGGAGATCGACCACGAGAGATTTTTGAACCTCTGCGCTTGGCTTGCGAAACGAAAAACGAGAAGCTAATGATCGCTAGCCTGGACTGCATTTCCAAACTTGTTTCCTACTCATTCTTTGCTGAGCCCGACTCGTATGCAAGTCACATTCCATCCCCTCCACCCTCTCCACGTCGCCAAGGCGATGTTTCCTCATCTGCGCCTCAGCCTTCTCTTGTGGATCTGGTGGCACACACGATTGCTTCCTGTCACACAGAAACAACACCGGAAACTGTGTCGTTGCAGATTGTGAAGGCCTTGCTCTCGTTGGTATTATCGCCCACCATTCTCGTTCACCATTCATCCCTCCTCAAAGCGGTGCGAACCGTATACAATGTCTACTTGCTTAGCACGGACCCCGTAAATCAAGGAGTCGCCCAAGGTGGACTCACACAAATGGTGCAACACGTTTTTGCGCGTTGTAAAATTGGCCAAACATCCAAAGACACCAGCGATCCGGCCTTGACATCTTTTGCTTCTCCAGAAACTGTGACGACATCAGCTCGAGCTTCTTTCGCTATCCCAACACCAGAGCCCGATAAAACGCATAGTGATGTCACGCAGACAGAACCTAACTTTCAACCGACAAATCCTCCAGCACCAGCAACGTCACCATTGCCGCCCCAAGCATCTAGCCCTGAAACTGAGAACCCTCGAACATCGTTATCATTGCCACCCAATGGAAGTAAGCCTCAACCTGCCCCTGATGCACGACTCACCCTGTACGTTACTGTTTGCTTTTAGCATTCCACAATCGCTGAAATATTATTGCGTCAGACAAAACTTCGAAACGGCTAATCCGCTGGACTCCTTGCAGGAGGCGGAGCCTGGGCATAACTTGACCTCCAACGATCTGTTCATCAAGGATGCTTTCCTAGTATTCAGAGCTCTTTGCAAACTGACAATGAAACCGCTTAACACAGAAAGGTGTGTCTCGCTCTTTTTGGGCCCTCCCGAGTGTTTTCTCTCCTGAACGAGATTCAATTAGCGAAAGAGATCTCAAATCCCACGCAATGCGTTCCAAATTGCTCTCGCTTCACCTTGTGTTAACCGTCTTAAATTCCCACATGGCTCTCTTTGTGGATCCCAGTGCTATCATATACTCCAGCTCGTCCAATGAGGCAACCACATTCGTTCAAGCTATCAATCAGTACCTTTGTCTCAGCTTGAGCCGTAACGCGGTCAGCCCCGTTCCTCAAGTTTTTGAGATCAGCGTAGAGATTTTCTGGCGAGTTCTTGCTGGAATGCGTACAAAACTCAAGGTAAAACGAATGAATGTTTTGTGCCTCAGAGGAAATAGGCTAACATTGGCCGCAAATATAGAAAGAGATTGAAGTTCTACTACACGAGATATTTATTCCTATCATTGAAATGCGAACCTCGACGCTCAAGCAAAAGGCGGTCATCCTTGGGATGTTGTCGAGACTGTGTCAGGACCCTCAAGCGCTGGTCGAAATTTATCTCAATTACGACTGTGATAGTGAAGCCGCGGACAACATCTATGAACAGTACGCCACTGTGTCTTATACTTCTCGACTTGTTCTAAGGTATCTCCCCTAGTTTAATCAACATAATTTCAAAGATCAGCACAACTCCGTCCTCTTCAAGCCACCAACGAGGAAATGAGCCACCGAGCCCTGCTCTTAGCCCAACCACCAAGGGCCAGACTCCAGGAGCCCCACCTTCGATATCTTCAGTCCTGTCCGTCTCAGGAACCATGGATACATCAGTACTAGGCCTTTCAGAAGCCCAACTGAAAAGGCAGGGTCTCGAATGCCTCGCTGCTGTGATGCGTTCTCTGGTGGCTTGGGGAACAGCTACGGGGAAAGCGACGGAAGAACCTCTGGCGACTCCCGCAAAACCAGCAGCTGGTGAAGAGATGCCTCTCACTCCAGAAGGGTCCCTTGACAAGCTCTCCGCCGCGACAAGTGCAGAGACCCTGCGCCAGTCCACACCCGACATAGTGGACGACCCTAGCAGATTCGAAAGTGCAAAGCAACAGAAAACTACGCTTCTGGAAGGCATCAAAAAGTTCAACTTCAAACCAAAACGGGTTGGTGCTAGCGCCACTTGTGACATCGGTTCTGACTTGTCATTTTCCAGGGGGTCCAATTCTTGATCGAAACTGGCTTCATACCCAGTAACGCTCCACTTGACATAGCCAAATTTTTGCTTGCTACTGATGGTTTGAGCAAGAGTATGATCGGAGAATATTTGGGTGAAGGGTGCGTATTCCATAAATGCCACAACGCGTGGATTGTACTGAACATTTGTAGGGCTGATGAAAACATTGCGATCATGCATGCATTTGTGGATCAGCTTGACTTCAAAGACCTACCTTTTGTTGATGCACTGAGGCTTTTCCTTCAATCATTCCGACTCCCTGGGGAGTCGCAGAAGATCGATCGATTCATGCTTAAATTCGCCGAGCGTTACATTGCAGGGAACGCCAAGACGCCGTTCGCCAATGCTGGTAGGACCATTATGCGTCCAACGAATAGACGCTAACTTTTCCTAGACACTGCCTATATCCTGGCATATTCGGTCATCATGCTCAATACCGATGCGCACAACCCTCAGATCAAAAACAGGATGACGAAAGCAGACTTCATGAAAAATAATCGAGGAATCAATGACAACAACGATCTGCCGGAGGAGTTCCTTTCAAGTGTCTTCGACGAGATTGTTTCGAATGAGATTAGGATGAAGGACGAAGTTGAGTCTGCGCTCACAATCAATATGGGTGGGCCTGGCTTGGCCGGCGCACTCGCCAATGTCGGAAGGGATCTTCAAAGGGAGGCATATGTTATGCAGTCAAATGGAATGGCGACAAAAACAGAAGTCGGTTATACATCTGAAGCTCTTGGTGTCCCTACTAATGATTATTCTAGGCACTTTTCCGGACAATGATGCGGTCGCAGCGCAAGTCCTCCAAAGAATTCTTCAGCGCGTCGCACTTCGTGCATGTGCGCCCAATGTTTGAGGTTGCCTGGATGGCTTTCCTCGCTGGTTTATCTGGGCCGCTCCAGGAAACTGATGATCTGGAAGTTGTCGAGCTCTGTTTGGACGGTTTCAAGAATGCGATCCGCATTGTCTGCTTCTTTGACCTCGAACTGCAGCGGAATGCCTTTGTCACGACTCTTGCAAAGTTCACCTTCTTGAACAACCTGGGTGAAATGAAGACCAAGAATATGGAGGCTATCAAAACCTTACTTGATGTAGCAGTGACTGAAGGCAATAACCTAAAGGGTTCCTGGCATGAAGTATTGACTTGTGTCAGTCAGCTTGAGCATATGCAGATTATCAGTGGGGGTGCTGAAGTTCCAGACGCAGGGCGTAAAAGGTATGCTGGTTTGCACTGATCATCGGAATATTCTTATATTGATCTTTACAGTCGAACACGCAAACTTCCCACCGAAGAGTTGGCAAATGAGAGCCGTTCGACTCATATCACAGTCGCAGCTGATATGGTGTTCTCCCTGAGCCACTTCTTGTCTGGTGTAAGTTTCCTGACTCTGTGACTCAAACTCTTGCTCACATACATCATAGACCGCTATCGTGGACTTCGTTCAAGCTCTGAGTGATGTTTCCTGGGAGGAGATTCAATCCTCTGGTCTCTCACAACATCCTCGAATGTTCAGCCTTCAAAAATTGGTGGAAATCTCGTACTACAATATGACCCGTATTCGCCTTGAATGGTCAAACCTTTGGGATATCTTGGGAGAACATTTCAAGCTTGTACGTGACGTCCAATGTTGATATACCATATGTTCTAAGACAAGAAATTTAGGTTTGCTGCCACAACAATCCTCACGTCGCATTCTTTGCTTTAGACTCTCTTCGTCAGCTGGCCATGCGCTTTTTAGAAAAAGAGGAGTTACCTCATTTCAAGTTCCAGAAGGATTTCCTGAAACCGTTCGAGTACACCATGATTCACAACCAGAATCCTGATGTGCGGGATATGGTATGTTTCAGATTTCTCACTCCATGCAACTCTTCTAAGGCGTGGTAATGTAGGTTTTGCAATGTTTGCATCAGATGATTCAAGCAAGAGTGCAAAACATGCGTTCTGGATGGCGAACCATGTTTGGTGTGTTCTCCGCTGCATCCAAGGTTTTGACAGGTACCTTCTCGCTTTTCGTTCTTCAGCCCTTCGCTCACTGCCATGTAGAGAGGATTGCTAGCTCCGCTTTTGAGATTGTGACTCGACTCAATAAGCAACACTTCTCCGCTATCGTTCATCACGGTGCCTTTGCAGACCTCACAGTGTGCATCACAGAATTCTGCAAAGTCAGCAAATACCAGAAGATCAGCCTCCTTGCCATTGCAATGTTGCGAGATGTTATCCCAGTCATGCTGAAGTGCCCAGATTGCTCTTTGACGGAGTCTGCGGACGGCGTAGCTCCTATGGATGATGCCATGATCAAGTTCTGGTTCCCTGTCCTCTTTGGGTTCTATGATATCATCATGAATGGAGAGGATCTCGAAGTGCGGCGACTGTATGTGATTTTAAATTTGCTCATTATATTTGTTGATCCTTTCCAGGGCTCTCGACTCTCTTTTCACGACGCTTAAAACCTACGGGTCAACTTATCCTGTGGAGTTTTGGGATACAGTATGCCAGGAACTTCTCTTCCCCATCTTTGCGGTCTTGAAGTCAAGCCACGATCTCTCACGATTCAATACACAAGAGGACATGAGTGTGTGGCTTTCGACGACCATGATACAAGCACTTCGAGATCTTATCGATCTGTATACCTTCTATTTTGATATTCTTGAGCGATTTTTGGATGGCTTACTCGACCTACTTTGTGTCTGCATATGTCAAGGTTCGTTCGTTCCTCACATTGAGTCTCGAGGCACACTGAGGTCATAAACAGAGAACGATACACTCGCCCGCATTGGAACATCCTGCCTCCAACAGCTGCTGGAGAACAATGTTACCAAATTAAGTTCCATACGCTGGGAAAGGGTCACGACGACATTTGTGAAGCTATTTAGAACTACAACGCCACACCAGTTGTTCGATGAGAGTCTTCGTGTCGAGATCGATGATAACTCAGCCGAAGTCGCGGAAAGGACAGGTTGTTGTGTTTCCTATTTCCGTTTCTCCCTTTTTGACAACAAGGTTCCAGATTACAATGGCCAAGCTATCCTGCCTGCACCTCTTTCGCCCAACGGCGAGCAGCCAAAGGCTGACTCAAGATCTTCACTCACAGAGCGTCGTCGTATCTTCAAACAGATCATCGTCAAATGTGTTCTCCAGCTACTGCTGATTGAGACAACGAACGATCTCCTGCGCAACAATAAGGTTTACACGACAATACCACCAGAGCAGCTATTGCGTTTGATGGGTGTTTTGGACCATAGTTATCAATTCGCTCGCATGTTCAACGATGATAAGGAACTTCGGACTGGCCTTTGGAAAGTCGGTGCGTCCACGCCAAACCCTTTCTCTTGGATAACACGACACTAACGACGGTCCCTTACTCAACTCAAAGGCTTCATGAAGCACTTGCCGAACCTGTTAAAGCAAGAATCAAGCAGTGCTGCTACTCTTGTTCATGTTCTTTTACAAATGTACTACGACTCAAGAACTGAACACCAAGCTGCACGCCCACAGATAGCAGAGCGTTTACTGCCGTTCGTTAAATTATTATTCCATCTTGACAACAACTCACGGAGAGAATACAGATTGGGACTTGGAGTTCTACAAGACTATAATAAACTTCGTGCAGATACTCAAAGCAAAAACATCGCTGCGTGGACGCCTGTTGTTAACGAGATCTTAGATGGTTTCTGCCGTTTCGATGACAAAGCAGTGAGTTGAACAGCTCTGATCTACTTTTCTCGCGGGCTAACACATATTGGTCAAGTTTTCGAGGTATTTGCCGGCCATATATCCTCTAGCAACTGACCTGCTGTCGCGGGACTTGGCTCCAGAGATTCGGCAATCTGTGAGAACATATTTCCTCCGAGTAGGATATGCTCAGGGCATGATAGAGGCTTCGTCATGAAATGGACTTTCATTGTACTGTATTTATTCAATTGTATGGTCATCCTCGGATAATTGCTATCAAGCGCAATTAAGAGACGAGCTATAGATATGACAGCCAAACCGATCAACGCTGGAAGCCCGTGTATCCACTCTGGTAGGGCCATCCTGTAGGCTGGGCCGAGAGGACTGTGATGATAGGCTTGGGTTAGGAAAGGCCATCCAATGAGATGAACTTCGAACATACCAGGTTGGGGCTGCATGTTGCTATTGTTGTCGGTTGCAAATGTACCCGACTTCATCTGAGCGAAAATATTAGCGGGGGAGGTATTAGTGGTAGAAGAAGAGGGGAGTGGCGGGACTGGTGGAGGAGTGTTGTTGAAGGGCGATGGAGAGGAGTTGTTGAGTGGAGATTGTCCGAAATTGGGATTGAATCCGGTGAATTCTGTATAAGGTATCAATGCTAATGTTTTAGAGGCAAAAGAATAGACGCACGACTTTGAATGGGGGTAAACGGACTGGAAGTCTGCATAGGATTGAAGTTGTTGATAGGCATGCCAGTTGGTTGAGACATCAAAGGCTGTTGAGGATGGAATCCAGTGGGTTGCGATTGTAAGAAGGAAGAAGGATTTGAAAACGGAGAAACAGAGGGGGTGGGTCGAGTTGGGATCATGCCACTGAAGCCGGTGTGAGTAGGAATCAGAGGTTGCAATAAGCTCTGGTTGGCGGGGACAGGAGCAAATGGACCTCGAGGGCCGTTATATGGCGCTGGCTGTTGCTGAGGAGCTGCAAGGGGCGCCTGAAGGAGCTGGCCTATGGGCGAGGGCGAGGTTCCCATACCAAGACCTGCTTGGAAGCTAGGAGGAGCAACGATAGTAGGTGATGTTGATGGCGGAGGTTGGAGGGCCATTGCCTGTTTCTTCATCTCTCCATACTTAGCAAGCTTCTCAAAAACGTCAGCTTCTGTTGTCTGTGCAAGGCTTTGAGCAGGCTGAGCAGTCGTTGATGATGGCGTGGGGGTCGCCGCAGGGGCAGAGGTTACGACAGGCGCGGGAGCTGGTACCGGTGCAGGGGAAGTAGATGCGGGAGGTTGCACTGGAGCAGATGGAGGACGGGGGGCAGGGGTTCCAACAAGAGGCTTTGTCGAACTGGGTCGATTAGTCCAAGCGTCGTCGTCGAAGCCACTTGCAGCCGGGGCGGCAGAACTGGAACGGGGAGGAGCAGTAACAGCCTTGGCTGTGCCCGGCGCACTTGTCGGTGTCAAAATCTGAGGTGATGAGGTCCGTTGTATCTGGTCGGATACATTGGATATCACGTTGAGATCGACGGTGGTAGGGGGCAGGCTTTTGCTTGGAGTCGGCCTGGTGCGGCGGGGCAGAGTCTTAAGCGCACCCCCAGGCCCACTGGAGAACAAATTGGGAGCTGCTGCTCGTCCTCCTGACTCTTGCTCCTGTATTTTTCGAGCTAACTGTTCATCGCGAAGTACTTGTTGTTGAGTGTAAGCGCTAGGTTTATGAAGATTATCTGTTGGTTTCCGTTTCTCGATAGCCTTGGTTATCCGAATGATATCTCCCTCCCTAACACCTAAAGAACGCATGATACCTTCGGTGATATCTGGTAGAAGAGTCTCGTCGAGTTTGTCCTTTTCGAAAGCCGCAGCGTATCGTGTACAGTCATCCAGGTCACATCCAGCAGATAGGAAGAAATCGAACCAGTCGATCTTTGGTGCTGCTTTGGTTGGAGCAGGAGCAGAGCGTGCCTTCTGCTCCGGTCGGGAAAGCGCTAGGGGTATATCATCCTCCGACATTTGCTTATTGGGCGGTGGTCGTGTCTTCTTGGCTGTTATGCGTTCGACGTATTTCATGTCTTCGACGGACATCTTCTCGGAAGGGACCTCCACAATGACTCCATTGACTTTGTGGAGTCTGAGCTTGCCGTTGTTGAAGCCTAAGAAAGCCGCTTCGACACGGAACTGTCCACTTCGATCGTGCCAAATGCGAGTACGATCTGCAGGAGGGCCTGGAAATTTGTACATTGAGCTAATAAATGAGGACGAGGAGAATTGTACTAACGGCCGTTCTCTGCAGATGGTCTACTTGAGCTTGAGCTTGGCCTGCTTGAGCTAGCGGGCCTTTTCTGATCACTATTGAAGCCTGGATTAAATATGCGTAGCATAGCATCGATTGAAGGGCTTACGCTACTGGAGGGGAAGAGGTGCGGGCGGCCGCCTCCTTGCGTCGTTTGCGTTCAATTTCTGCATTTTCAGCTGCTTCCTTGGCTCGTCTCTGAGCATCAGCCTTTGCCCTGGCCTGCTCCGCTCTCTGCTTCTCTTGTTCCCGGGCAGCACGTTTTTCTTCTCGTTGCCTCGCGGCTTCAGCTGCCGCTAATTCTGCCTGATCGTCGTCTTCTGGAGATGGTGATGGAGGTGGGGAAGGCGGCCGACGTGGTGAAAGACCTGACGCAGATGCAACGGGTGCGGGCGCAGTAAACTAGATCAATGGTAAGAATTGGAGTGAAACATGTAAAGAGAGTGTATGTTCACCTCGATGTAAGACGCCGGAACAACGCCCTCCTTTCCTATAGAATTGCGGCATTTCCACCATTCATCGCCATCCCGTTCCAAAATAATGAGATCTTCGCCTTCCGTGATCGACAATTCATCATCGCCGTCAGCAGTGAAGTCATACAATGCCGTTCCTGTCTCGTCGTTGTCACCTTTACCGTGGTGGGAGGGGTTCCCGTTGCCGTTGATAGAAGTCCCATTTGTGTGAGGTTCATCATCTACCTCAGGTTCTGAAGAGCCTCCAGTATCATTGCGAGCAGGGATAATGACAGGAGAGTTATCGGAGAAGTGAACAGAGGCTTTCTTGGGAACATGCGATTGTTCAGTTGAACGTGGCTCAGCCAAATGATCGTCGTTTGGTAGAGCGGAAAGATCTTTAGATGAATTCATCTTCGCAATGATTTCCTCAGCGTTGTCCTTTGACCCAGCATGGAAATGGAGATTTATCGGAGTAGCACCTCCAATATCAATGGTGACATGCTTGGCTTTCTCGCTCGTCGCATTTAGAACGTCAGCAGTTTGCCATTTCTGCACGGGAGTCTGTGAGAAAGGCCTTGTTGTAAGCATGAGATGGTGGAATGAACAAAGCACGGTGCACCTTGTCGGATTCGCTAGCAAAGAACACGGCGCCATTGCCAATCCCTAGTGTTCCCTTCTTCTTCTTTCCCTTCTTATCGATTTCTGACACAGACCATGTCTTGATTCCATCTGCGTTTACCTTCGCGGAAGCCACGCGGACGGCAGGGTCGACATAGGTGCTCACAGGACGTGGGGCCTATCTGAAATGAGTTTACGCAGAACAACAAGTGGCTTTGACGCACTGAGGGAGGGACAATAATTTGCTGGGGAGATGGTGCGGGTTCCTCGCTATATGGTTCAACGTAGTTGCCAGGCACGAAACCGGCCTTCCCGCCATCCTTCTCGCTCTGAACTAAGATCCAGTCCCCTTCCGTCTCGAATAACAGCAAGATCTCGTCTTCCTGAACAGATAGTTCTCCACCGGCTGCTGCTTCATAGTCATAGAGAGCCTTGACCTTGGACGTGTGGTCGGCCTGGAATCTATGTTAACATTATCTTTCGTCACTGGGTGTGCATTCGTGGCAGACCTGCTCAACATAAGCTGCAGGAACAAGACCAACGGGGCTATCCTCGTCTTGTGACTCTCCTTTTATCTTGACTTTCCACCAGCTATTTCATGCGAGTCAGTGAAATGCACAGGAGATGGAAACAACGGCATACTCTTCATCAACTCTCTCCTTCAGGAATAGAATCTGGTCTTCCGTTATCGCTATCTCGTCTTCTGACTGAGGCTGATAGTCGTACGAAGCCTTGAGAACAGCCAGATACTCTTCATGTTCGTCGGACATAGTAGAATGAAGCCAAGTGGGTGATCAACCGTGCGGCAGGACTGAGTGTACCAAAGCAACCTGATTTGATGATCACACTTCATCAAAAATTATTCTGAATTGGCCCTCCCAAGCCTCTTCAACTTCTACTGGGCCGGGGTTATACAATTCGAACGAGTAGTAGAGATGTTACTTGCATGTTATCCAGTCAATATAACTCCAGTTGAATCACATATTTCGGTGCCGTATTATGTGTTGCAAGGCAGAAAAGACTTTTAATCAGTGTCCGTGATCTTTTCCACCATCTACCATCTTGATCATGAGCAAGCTCAACGCTGGTGCATTCGAGTTCGTTCCCGGGAGAAGCTTCTCTCTTCCCCCCAAGCCTGCTGCCAACCCAGCCCCTCCCCCAGTGGAACGTTCAGAACAAACAGAAGCTCCTCGTCCAGCGCCTACAATCTCTCTCAACATCGGTGGTGCTAAACCGACTCTCCCTGCCTCTGTACCTGCTCCTGTTTCGCAACCAGAAAAAGGAGAGGTCAAGCCATCCGCCAGTCCTTCGCCTGCACCTGCATCGGTCTCAAAACCTTCTACGCCCGCACCTGTGTCCAAGACCTTTTCCACCCAAAAAGCCAAAACAGATACAGCCGCTGTCGCCCAGGAAGTAAAAGCTGTAGCAGATCAGGCTGTCCTCGAAGACTTATACGGCGATGGTATGTAGTGCTCTTTTATCATGCGATTTCTTCTAATATCTAATCTCTCGTCGTAGTCAAGGAGCATCTAAACATCGTTTTCGTCGGCCATGTCGATGCAGGAAAGAGCACCATGGGTGGAAACCTGCTTTACATCACTGGGATGGTGGACAAGCGCACCATGGAAAAATACGAAAGAGATGCTAAGGAGGCTGGACGTGAATCCTGGTACCTTAGTTGGGCTCTCGACTCCACCCCGCAAGAACGAAACAAGGGCAAAACGGTGGAAGTGGGCAGGGCCTACTTCGAGACCGATGCGCGCAGGTATACTATCCTCGACGCTCCCGGACACAAGACATTCGTCCCTTCCATGATTTCTGGTGCGGCTCAGGCGGATGTTGCGGTTCTCGTTATCTCTTCCCGTAAGGGAGAGTTCGAAACTGGATTCGAGAAGGGTGGACAGACACGAGAACACATTATGTTGGTCAAGACTGCTGGCGTTTCGAAAATAGTCATCGTCATTAACAAAATGGATGACCCTACTGTAAAATGGGAGAAGGCTCGGTACGATGAGATCAAAGACAAACTTACACCATTCGTCAAGGCAGCCGGTTTCAACCCCAAGACCGATGTTGTCTTCATCCCCGTCTCTGCTTATACTGGTGTCAATCTCAAGGACCGAGTAAGCAAGACTGTGTGCCCTTGGTATGAGTAAGTGATGATTTTGGATGTTTCTGCAGAATAGAACAATCCTCTGATTACAACAATGCTTTTAGCGGCCCTTCCTTCCTTGAGCAAATGGACACCATGCCCATGGTTAACCGCAAACTCAACGCGCCCCTCATGATGCCGATTTCCGAGAAATACAAAGACATGGGCACTATCATCGTCGGCAAAGTTGAATCGGGTCTCCTTCGCAAAGGCGACCACCTCGTCCTGATGCCGAACAAGGTCGACGTCGAAGTCACCGCCATTTATAATGAGATCGAGGTTGAGGTGCCGCAGGCGCTCTGTGGTGATAACGTCCGCGTTCGTTTGCGTGGCGTCGATGACGAGGACATCACCCCTGGATTCGTCTTGACGAGTCCCCTCAAGCCCATCAATGCTGTTCGTCAATTCGAGGCCCAACTTGCAATTCTTGAGCACAAGAGCATCATCTGTGCTGGGTACTCTGCCGTGATGCATATACATACGTTGTCGGAGGAGGTGACATTACCTGTGGGTAACTATTTTATACCTTCTTCTCTCCATCCATATTGATGTTCGACCTTCAAAAGGCCCTTTTGCATTACTACGACAAGGCCACTGGTCGTAAGTCCAGGAAGCCTCCACAATTCGCCAAGAAGGGTCAGTACTTTCTGTGTCTCTTGATCACCAATTTCTGATGACCGTGTCATCTAGGCCAAAAGATTGTTGCTCTCATCGAGACCACTCTGCCCGTATGCGTTGAGAGATTCGTTGATTACCCGCAACTAGGTCGTTTCACCCTACGCGATGAAGGTATGTTTATGACCGCCTCCCCTGTGACACTGATCTGATTCACTTCGTCTTCTAGGACGTACAATCGCAATTGGAAAGGTGCGAATTAAATTTGCACGTATGATACATATCTAAAAAACTTTTCGCAGATCACGAAACTCATAGAGACTGGTACCATCGCTGAAGAGGTCACAGAGGGTATCAACAACCTTTCTGTTGGCCATGCCACTACCTAGGCTTAATTGTTGGATATCACGGAGCTCTAGATATGCGATCCCTCCCTAGCTATTTCGCTATCTGTTTGTAAAATGTATCGAAAATTCAAAATTGGCCTGGAGTCTATCGTGCATCTAATCTTATCCCCATGATGCATCGTGTCAAATCCTTTCGAAGGTTTGAACTTGGTTTGAACTATTGATGGCTCCCAACCTCCGTATAAACGCGGTTGCCTTCATTTCTCCGCAGAACCATCCAATACTCATACGGACGTTCGCAAAGCAAGATGAGCACTCCATAAAATACCACTACATTGCCCACACGAGTTTGGATGTTATCGAGGAGCGAGGTGAGCGCAAGTCGCCTGTCACGTAGCCCTAGAATTCGTGAATGTCTTCCAGTCAATGCAGGTGGAAAAGCCGCGGAATGCTATCTTGGGCTTCTGTATTCCATGGAAGATGTTGCTGTTTATGGCTACATCACACCCTTGAAGGTCAAAATCGTCGTTGCTTTGGCTCTTTCAGATTCAGTTGTCAAGGACGTGGAGATCACGATGGTCGGTCAGAATCTCTGGCACATTCCTGTATGGCTGAAAGCGATTCTTCAGATCTTCAAGGCGCTCCATATGGCCTACTATTCCGCCATCTCCAACCCTTTCCTGAAGTTGAACTCCTCAACAGATGTTGTACAGGATCATTCACCATACCTCCAAGTCGGCAGCCCAAAATGGAGAAACTTTAGAGCACGCGTGGACGAGATTAGTAGGGTTGTTGGCTCTTCGTCCAATGCAGTTTCCAACTCTTGAGCACGCTTCGTCCTCACTTTCTGAGCATCACGCGACCTCTGCCCGATTTCGGTTCACAACTGTGCAGGTCATCGACCAAAAGTTACCTTTGGCCTGCACGGTAGCTTTGTCGTCTTCGAAGACAGCATCGAACCAACATTCACTATACCTTACAATTGACTCAGCTGTTCCGAGAATACCGCGCCTGAGACAGATACGGGGTAGATATTTCGATTTTCTTCAACCACTGTCATAACTGCAATCAATGTATATATACTACAGACCCAGTATGGCCTTATTCAATTGATCTAGATCTTCCACTGCTTCTCTCGCCATGATTCGTACAATGTTATCGCTATCGACGGATGCAACATAACCCAGTGTTGCTTTTGCCCTCCTCGTAAAATCATCCGGAAAGAGTGTTATCCCGAAAGAAGATTCGTATATCTGTTTGGTCGTCTCTCGGACCATCAATGTGAGAAAATGTAGTGCAGCGCGCCGCAATGGAGGAAATTTGGCATTGGCGGAGAGGGGCTCAGAATCCATCGAAGGCGCTTGTGTTTCCGGAGTTTCTTCGTCTTTTTTGTCGTCTGGTTTCAGATTAGCAGGTACCATCTCGAGCTGCAGTATGTCGAGCATGGCGTTGGAGAGATCTGTTACATATGGTAACATGGCCAGAGGGCTTGTGCTTTCGCAGTCAGCCAGTAGCGATAGTGATGATGTACGCAGAGTGGTGGGCATGTGTCGCAACCGCAGGATGTTGAAAAGGGGAGGAACTAGTATATCGACTGTCATGGAAGTCAACACTGTGTGAAGGTAGACACTGGAGAAACTTACCATATGAACCCAATGCCTCGCCGCATCTCCTTATCACTGCGGCCAAAGCCTCTCCAACACGAATTCGAGTGTCCAAGTCGCGTTGCGTCAGATTTGAAGCTCCGAGACCTTCCAAACCGCCAGCGTACTCCCTTATCAGCATTCTCAACACATCTTTCCCAAATCTATCCACCATAGCGGCCAGTCCCTGGACTGCATTCAGGAACATGTACGAATCGTCATCCTGGATGGATTGCAGAAATATTGACGATATCGCAGGAACTAAAGCGTCGTCTGTGAGTTTAGGGTCCTTTGAATCGGGCATGGATGGTGTAACAAGCTGCCTGAGAAGAAGTAGTCCGTGGGCGCGCACAGGAAGAATTGGGTCCTGGAGGAGCTTTAGGGATTTTTGATAGACATCATGTGCAGTTTCTTCGTCCTGGCTAAGTAAAGCGCGGTTCCCTGAGGACGTGGATGCCAGTCGGGCGGTCATAACCATTCTTGCTTCTCTGGCAAGTGGTCGCAGAGCCTCCGAGCCTTCACGCGCCAAGGGCTCAAGGAATAAGAATATGTCGTTCAGTAGAGGTGCATTGCGAGCCGAGAGGTCTTCGTTGGCTGCGCGAGCCGTGAGTTAAACCTTGGGCATGCAAAGTAGATCTCACCTTCCAGTATAGCAAGCAACAGATTGACTGAAGTCTCTATCATCTCCCCCTCGGGAGTAATGATTTCAGCTCCTGGGGTGTCATCGTCGCTATCGCCTTCGTCAGAGAGCTCGTCCACTTCAGTGTCATCTTCATGTATCAGCAGGTTGAGGTGTGCCCCACTGTCCTGATGACGGCCCTTCAATATACGGGGTGGGATGGCCTGTGGCTCCAAAACATGTTTAATGAAGGAAAGTAAATGAGTAGGCTTGCACAGTATATTGGTAGACGATTTCCCGTCTGTCAACTGCGCTTGCATCTGCATGATTATTTGCATATATAGGAGCGCTCTGAATACCAGTTGAGAATAGGTTTTATTATGAAGGAATACAAAGGTCAATGTACCTTGTGGGGTCTTCGTCGTCGTCAATATTGCGATCGCGATAAGCCTCAAGGAGTTTCACAAAGAAGTCCGAGGAGATATCTGCACGATCAAAGGTCTTCAGAAACTTGACAAAATGGTTTGGGTCAGGATATAGGCTAAGGATGTTCGAATTCAGGTCGTAATCGTCGTCCTTGAAATCTTGAGGCGTAAGGAGAGAAAGTGGATTGGGCATTTCGGACCTACGAAGGAAAATGAGCGACGAGTCTAGAAAAACTGGCATTAAGACTGACGTAGTGGCCCTTATAACATTTCCCTCTAGATCTATGTTCCATTTGATCTCATTACTTTGTATGATTGACCACAGGATATCCATGCCGTCTGTCGTCCCTACGATCTTTCCCCATGTCGTCGTCAATCCTCGAAGAGATTCTCTAAGTGATGGATCCACTGTTTTCACATGATCCATGTGATACAGAAGAGAATACAATGTTAGTAGGACAGGTGAAAGAAGGGCAGAGATCAAAGTAGGGGAGGGGTCCGCGTTGGAGACAAGGGATATTAGTGTCGTTAGGGCAGAGGAAGTGGAGATCTTCGCCTCAGCCGTTTCGGCTTCATTAATTAATAATGGGCGGAGGAGGATGGCATTCGCGGTTTCTGAGATGACGTCTTGGTATTTAGACGTAGTGTCTGCAGAAAGCATACGGGAAATGACATATGCAGCTGCTCGCTTGGTCATCGAAGATTCTGGAGGTGCCAGCAAAGCAACGATTCGAGGGATAACTTGTTTAAAGTATTCCTAGGAACAACTCAGCTTTCTACGTCAATAGCTACGAACAACGACGAACCTCAGGTTTTACATTGGATGGAACAGTAAGGAAAACGCGGGTGATGTGTTGCAGTTTCTCGATCCAAGAATCATCGGCAGGGGAATCATTCTCTCCGAACACGGCGGTGCAGAGGCTGCGTACGCCTTGTGGTCGCAGAAGTTGTTGGCCAAGAAGGGATATGCATAACTTCCGGACATACTGCGGTGGATGTGGTATGGACGATAATATGCCACCCAAAGCAGTGATGGTTTGTAGGGGGGAAAGACTGCAGTTACATGCGTCAAAAGGCTGAAATGTAAATGCCAAGCAAAGGCGTACAAATTCAAGAAGCGTGTTATTAGAGGTCGTGCTGCGTCGAATACTGGTCGAAGATCGGAAGCAAGCGACTTGGGAAGCCAGCCCAACAGCATAGCTGACTTCAAGACATCCATTGCATGTTTCTCAAGGATTGTCGTCGTGATGAGAGTCTGTGGTATTCGCCCTCGAAAGCCATCGGGGAAGAGTAGATGAAGCAAATCGGAGGTCATGGAAGTGAGCGTAGCGTAGGCTTCAGCTGACGGGTCTATCTCGACGATTCTCTGCGCGTTAGACACAGGAGATGTCTCCGGCCAGGCATGCAACACTCTGGCATATAGAGAATCAATTCCCCATCGGAAGGCGATAGAAAGCAGTGTGCCGAGTTCCTTTAGGTCTCGTGTACCAATTAATGGTGGCCGGTCGACACCAGGCTCTTCGTCTACCCCAATGATTTGCTGGACTCTTGTCACGACCGACAGAGCCGCTAATGCTGTTTCGAGCTGGACGTTCTCCAACGAGGAGGAATCGGGGACTTCGCGTTCATCACCATAGCGTGCATAATAGTTGGACAATCGCTTGATCAAGGCAGTTTTCAGGTCCGTCTTTGAACTAGTAGAATCAATAAGGCAGGCGCCATCAGCCAACGCGACAGAGAGAGCGCTTGGCATGCGTTTGTGAGCGACGACTACGAGCGCAGATGAGCTTGAAGCGCGGCGGAGAAAATGCTTGACGTCCGGAACGCGTCGAAAGTTGTCAATATACCCTCAATCTACTTTTGCAACCCCCCTTCTCTTGAATTTGCGTGGAAGCTCGTCGTTGTTGAGAACGTCTGATGTCGCCCAGTCGAAGTTTTATTCAAATCAGCTTCCAAACCTCATTCTGGCATGTGATTGCTCAACATTTGGACATTTCCGCAACCACCGGCACTCAGATATAATGCCCGTTCATTCCAATTCTCCAACGTGCTCTCATCCCACACTCCTTTGTCCGATATGAGCGACTCAGCTATACACTCCGTCGCCGGTGCTGCTGGCGGAATCGTTGCGATGACCGCGACATAGTAAGCAATAACATGATGAATGTCTACATCTTGTAACTAACGGGTATGCCTGCATTAGCCCCCTCATATTCCTTTCTACTCGAGCAGCGGTAGAGACCAAAACGGAGAACAAGGTTCATTTATTTAGCACTTAGGTTTCATACAGAGGCTGATGTTCCTGGTGCAGTCATTCTACCAGGTCGTCCTAGACACGATCAAACGCGAGGGTATCCTTGGGTTGTACAGTGGACTGGAATCTAGCCTGTTGGGTGTGGCTGTTACAAATGGGTGCGTAATCTGCCATGGTCCCCCAGTTTAGCCATTGATTAGTCCCTAGCGTGTATTACTACTTCTATGAACGATCTAGGGGATTTTTCCTTAAGTCACGACATGGCGCCAAAGGTTTGACCACCATTGAGTCAATCCTAGCAGGAATAATTGCTGGTTCGTATATCTCTTGATTCTCATCCAACTTGACTTCACCGTGTACTCAGGCTCGGCCACAACGATCATCAGCAATCCAATTTGGGTGGCCCAAACGTCCCAAGCAGTCCGCACCCTCAATCAGTCCATCAGCTCGGGGCAGCCAGCTGTGGCGCGCAAACTTGGCTTCATTGAGACAGTCAAGAACATCCTTGCTAAGGACGGAATTCAGTACGTTTGTTCTTCAATACTTCCTCTCTGGACGCGTTCAAACTTTTTTAGGGCACTGTGGCGTGGCCTTGGCCCTGCGCTTGTGCTAGTTATCAATCCAGTGCTCCAGTACACTGTCTTCGAGCAGCTGAAAAACTTCTTGATTGCGCGCCGTACAAACAAACTCAGAGCTGCAGGAGCAGCTGCGTCTGTCGTTGCAGTTCTCTCCGACTGGGACTTCTTCTTTTTGGGCGCATTGTCCAAACTAGGTAGAATCTCTCCCAACCAACGTTTCTGTGGTCCCTGATCAACTCTTCCAGTCGCGACCGGATCCACATATCCCTATATGTGAGTTTCATCTTCAGTCACAGCACATGAGCTTTATTCTGAACGATGGGTTTGCCAGTGTTATGAAAAGCAGACTTCAAGCAGGTCAAGCAACTGCTCTCAAGTACAAGTCGAGCCTCGAAGGTTTGCTTGCTATTGTGAATGAAGAGGGCATCAGTGGATTGTACAAAGGGGTCGGAAGCAAGCTCGTGCAGAGTGTTTTGACTGCAGCTATCTTGTTTGCTGGACAACGACGCATCTATGAGATCACTAAAAAAGTATTTACCTAAAGAATGTGTGCTGAAATGAAGAACTGACCGGGCATCTTCACAGGCAATACAACCCCTTGCGAGGTGAGGCTTCCGTAATCTCATGAAGAGATGATACCCCTTGGAAACATATACACCGAAGAGAAAGATATTTGCTACTATTATACCATCTCAGAAATTTCTTATTTACACCGTCGATAATTAAAAATGCAAGTTACATTATACAGTTACAGCTTTTCGGACTCCAACTTTGCCAAGATGGCTTTCATTTCATCTGCATCCCTCTTAAACCCATTAGTGCTGCCAGATTCACCCTTTGCTCCGACTCCATATCCACCTCCATCCGCGGAGGTTGCTTTACCATCATCTTCTGCAAGCCATTTATCGAGCTGTGCTGCGATGGATCGAGCTTTAAGGCGGAAGTGAGTGCGAATGATGTCAGCGAAGGGTTCTGGGGGCGCCTTAAGGTTACCCAGCATCTGAGGAGATGGATCCAGGTCAACGATTACACGAGTACAGGGGGCGAATCACCACTCACCGCAGTCTTTAGGACCATGCGGCGCACATTGGCAGAATCTGGAAAAATTATTCAGATGAAAGGGATCGACAGAGTCTCCTGCTGGACACCCACATGCGCGAGAGGAGGGGCTACCTCCCTGGTTAGCCCAACCGGGCTCATTCAAATACGGTTCTTCGCATAGAATCATAGATTGAATGGAGATCAAAACCTTTTAGTGAGCGTTAGCAGATGATGACGTATAGATAGGGGCCGAAGGACAGCATACTTGTAGCAGGGTGGATTTCCCGGAGATCCAACCGGGTCCGCTCCACGTCCCAAGCAAAGACAGGCAAACTTTACCATCCTGACAGGTTATTCAGTGACGGCGATCGATTTGGAAAGAAAGTGCTCCTTACGGCGTAAAGGTTGGGGTTGAATCGGAATTTCCCACCATTGGTCTACCCAGAGGAGCGTAAGTCTTTGGCAATTGCCAATTAACATCCACTCACTGTCATATATTTGACATTGGGCGGCGACTGATTATAACTCGGTCCAAGGAAGATGTCGAAAAGGTAGCTGAGAAAGGTATAAGGAAGGGTTGCGAAGATGCACGGTGTTGAACACACCATCCATTATAGTAACTAGTTGTCTCATTAGCACATACATTAAAATGGAAGGGTAAGGTATAGAACGTACGGAGTACCCTCTGGGCCAGTGATCAGAGCCTTAATAACATCTACGCGAGTTTCATCTACCCGAAGAAAGATGGAAGAATTCCACGCCACAGGCAAATTAGTGGTGAGAATCGCGAGCTACGAAAAAAAAATCAGCATGTTAAAGCCGTTGAATACGCCGTTTCCCGATCTAACCTCCTTAGCAATCGCAAGAGAACGTTTGGGAATATCGGAGCTCGCCAACATCCGCGCCTCATTGTTGAAGTAGGACTTGTAGTGTGGTGGACCATCATCGGTCGATGGTATGGTGAGATCGCAGTACTCGAATCTAATGCGAGTCGCCCAGTCCATATACGCCTTCCTTGCACTCTCCTCTGTTATACCGGCATCAACGTGGATAGGTATGGATGGCGATGATGATGTATAAAGCTTCGGTAAGGAGGCATGAAGGCGCTTAACAAAAGCCTCCCCCTTCGTATCGCGTAAAGACCGGTCAATTGCATTTGCAGTAGAAAGGATGCGATGACAGAAATCAAGAAGCCTCTTGTTTTCATCCGAGACCTCTGCTGCCTGTTCCTTCGCCTTGCCCTTGATATCCACAGTCATACGCTTCTGCTCTTCCGTCAATTCTTCAGGGATAGTTTCCTGGGGTTTGATACCTTCCAATCCCTTTAAAGCTGCCTGAGCTTGGATGACAATAGCCTCCAGCAACTCGCGCGGACCCGAACTTCCCTCATAAACGATCGTGCGCTCGCGAATGGTGAGATTTGGTTTGGCTGAAGACTTTTTCACCGTGACGGCCTTTGTAGACACGACGACCATGATAGGCATCGCCATCATACTTGCGAGCGCTTCGTGATTTGAGATAGTCTAAAATAAAAGAAGGCTGTGAAAGGCGATACAAGGCAAGGGGTCATGTTGCACACCTCTAGCCAGTGAAGAAGCTCGAAATAAAGGACAGAACGATCTGACATGTCAGCAAGGGAGTCATTCCTCAAGAGTGTGCTGCAGATAAGGTTGAATCGTCTCCGAAGGTGCGCCAAAGCAGTTGGGTGCACAAGATAGTCACTTGTCTGACCGCCTCCCTCGCGATGGAGGTTGGGAAGGTAGGTACGAATTTCCAAGAGGAGTTTCCCGATCTTTTCGTCTTTGGCGCGCTGTATAGCTTGTGCTTCCAATTGTCCGGAATCCTGGCCCACGTGAATAAAAGGCTCGAAAGTTAAGTAGGCGATACGACACTCACATCCTCTTTCACATTGCCTGCATACCCAATACCGCCCACCTGCTTCTTCTTCATTCCGTAATAAACGTCATCGTCGTCATAATCTTCAGTGTCGACAGGAGTGTCGGTCTTCCGTCGTTTGGTCGTTCTAGAGCTCTGTTCCTTCCTCTCTCGAGTGTCTTGCGTCTGCTCAATGAAGAGTTGCTCAAGCATGGAGAGGCCCACACCGAGGATGACACCTTGTATACTAGAGCAATGGAATAAAGGATGATCTTTTCCAGCATCAGGGCGTTTGGCTCTATCGCTTGACGCTGTTTCGGCGCACGCTAAACAGAACTCGGAATTGCATAAAGTGCACGTCTTATGGATGATACTCTCGAGCTGCTGCGTATAGATCGAAAAATCGGGCTGATGCGTGGTGTTTGGATGTCAACGAATTGGCTAGTGAGCTGAAGAACTCACAAAAATAGCAAAGAAATCACTCTTGTTACGTTTCACGGCAGTACCGCAGTTGGGACATCGACAATCGCCTTCGCTCAGCTGAGTATAGAGGCTGAACAAGAAGCTCTGTTCGCCACCCTCAGGGCAGCCTTTCATCCACTCTCCTTGAGTCATGAGCTTCACTGGGTCACTAAATCCAGGAAGCCTGACAGATTCTGGTTGCTCCTCGACCTCTATCACCTCTTCTTTCCGATCCTTTGAGAAGAATACGCCTGCAGAATTCTGAGCGGCGCGACGTAGCTAACAACAGAGGTATCGTACCAGAGTAGGGATCGACATCGGCAACTATATGTTCGGCACTCGGCTTCTCCTCAAAGTCAGAATCATAGTCGACGAATTCCTCGTCTACGATTCCATGTCAAAAGGGGCGTGCAGAATGAGGATCAAGGCACGCACCATCATCGTCCTCGTCCTCGTCCTGTGCATCATCTGAGCCCATTTCTTCGTCTTCTGGGGTCTATATATCGCTCGTGTCAGCAGCCACTCGAGATGCTCGAGATGGCCACACGCACCGCTGGACGCGTTTGCTTAGTATCGTTGCTTGACGCCATTGGAACGTCTTCGTCGTCGTCCTTGACGTTGTCAAAGGCGCCTTCAAAGAATCTCTCCGCTGCTTGCATTACATCGCTGTACTGCCGAAGTGCTGCACGGGCTTGAGCTGGGGTCGCGCCCTTGAACGATGTCACGAACATTGTCACCTTGAAAGGCTTATAATCCAGCTCACCATCTCAACGAGCTGCTGGACTTCGGCCTGCATAATGGGAGGTGAGTTTCGTGAGACCGGCGCCTAAGTTTCAATGTCCAAAATGTTGTTGTGGAAGAACAAGTGGGATTGGTAGAACTAAAAGTGACATGCTGTGCCATTACCTGCCCGAATTGTCACATGAGGATTAATCAACTAATCCCTATTTGGCACAAAAGCACAAGATTGAGGCCGCTCCTTGCAGCCATTCGACGGGTGCGCTTCGATAGGCGCGCGTGTTGTACATGCAGACTCTAGTGGGAATACAAAGTAGATTCTGGAACCGAGCTCGCTATTCGCTCTACTCGAAATGATCCTGTGTAAGCCCCCAAAACTCAGCCTGCTTGTTCTAACCTTTTGTTTCAAGCATCTAGCCATTTCGAATCCTCGAGCTGCCCGGATCGTCAATCCATACTACTTTGACACTGATCAACGTCTGACTGGTGGTTTTAAGAACCATCAAGGCTTGCTATTTTGGGAAATATGATAAGATCAAAGATAAACTTGCAATTGCTTGAGTGCTGGTTTCTCTTCACTCATTGACCTACACGATTTGGATACATAAACGCTCGTTAGCAGGGGATCAGAAAAACACTCTATAACTTTACAGGATTTCTTGGGAATTGCGATGGCTCTCTGACTGCAGAGAATCTTTGACACTCATGGTTGCTCATGGGCTCATGTCCTCCTCCTCCGACTCATCCTCTGCGCCATGACAAGGACCAGCAAGCGAAATCTCTTTGTAGAATTTGTTTTTACTTGACGAAGGGCCCTCACTGTCTCTCACGTGGCGTTGATGAACAAAGGTCAAAGAGGAACCTCTCACATCAGTGGCCTTTCTAACAAAGGTGATGAACATACATATAATCTTTTGCATCTCACATTCAGACTCTCAGCCCCACCCACCCCAACCCAATGGTCCAAAACATACAGACCTTCAAGTTCCCAAACCCCTCCTACTCCCCTGAAGACGACGTCCCAGGGCCCACACTCAACAAGGTCTACCAAGCCGCCCTCGCATGCCCCATCCCCACGCGCGACGACATCCTCAGCCTCCTCCTCCAACCCCAAACCACCACCGCCGACCTGCACGCCATCACCGCGTTCCTCCACTCCGCCGCGACCGCCTCCCTCCTCCCCTCCCTCCGCGCCCTCGAGCGCGCCGACAACGCCCTGCGGCACTGCGCGCGCTGCCACAGCACCTACACCGACGCGCGCAACACCCACAGCGCATGCACCGTCCCGCACGTGTTCGCCCCCGGCCAGACTCCTCCCCAGACGACGTGGATCGCGGGCGACCTCTACGCCGTCGCGGGGTGCTGCCGCCGCCTCGAGCGGTTCGTCAGCACGATCGGGGAGGGGCCCGACGCGCGCGCGCGCCTCACGCAGGTTGGGAGCGGCGTGTGTTTCCGCGGGTACCATACGGAGGACCCGGAGGGGGTGGAGGAGGACGGGGGGTACAATGGGGTCAATATAAAGCGGTGCGAGGGGGGGGCTGGGGGGTGTACGATTCAGAAAGGCCTTCCGGAGATACCGGATGAGGAAGACGCCGCTGAGTCGCTGTATATGGACCCGCCACCCCCGCGCGCGCCTCGACCGGAGGTGATGGCTCCCCCGCGGCTGTACTTCTAGAATGGTATGGAGATGATAGGTAAGCCCCATCGTGGAGACGTTGGGCTGGCAGTATAGAGTTTCCGAAATGAACCCCCGCCCCCCCCCCCCCGTGTACGTATTTTGCATACCATGAAAATGTCATCGGAAGTACAGATTGGAATGGAAAATACATGTACGAAGGGCGATTCTTGCCCCCGCCCCACAACCCTAACACCAAGTATGAAAAGAACACATCTGAGCGTTGATGCATCGTGTAAGTAAGTGCCTGCCCGTGTATGTATATGCATTGATGTATCCACCCTTCTATATCTGTGGCGCTCGCGCCATCATGATCCTTCTCCGAAAGCGCGATGTTCCTCCTTGCACGGGTATACACATACACATACACATACACACACATACACAGAGATCTCACCTCCATCCTTCACCGACGGTCTCCTCGCGATGGGGCGCCCACGCTCCAAGCACCACCCGTGGATCCGCAAACTGCAATCTCAACCGCACTGCTAGTGCTACACACAGCATATATACTTACCACCGATCTAACCCCTCTAGTACCCTGAATGAAATCCTGGCAAACACCGTCCCTTCGGCGGTCGTTTGTGGCGCACCAAATAAGCCCTCCCCCCAGTACTCCAACGACGAACTACGATAGCGTAGAGTCTTATCCCCATGCTTCGGCACACGGGGGCGCCGAGCCGGGCTCGCAATACCCCATACCCAACAACCCCCAATACATCGCTACTAGCGGCATCCCGGATCGGTGTTCACATCGCAGCTACTAGGGGGGGGGGTGGGGGGGTCCGACCGTCCGAGAGTGAGTCACGCAGAACTCCTCTAGCAGAACGCGACCCACTAACTGACGTACCGACCCCAGCGGCCACTCTATTCCAAAGTAAAGAAGACACACACCCCGGATAGGATACTTGACATCGATACGGTGCGGCCCACACTTGGCAAGCTTAAGGGCCGAGAGGTTAAGAAGCACTTCGTCACACAGCTCCTCCCTCCTCCTATAAACTGCAAACGTGGCACAACGTACCGGCCCCAGCGGCCACCCTTCACCCCCACATAAAGAAGAGAAGAGAAGAGAAGAGAAGACGCCGCACACACGGGGTTGAGGAAGAAGGGGGGGAAAAAAACTTAAGAAGGGATGGGATACTTGACATCGACACGATACGATGCGACACGATACGGTGCGATGCGGTGCGGTGCGATACCCGGGTGACGCACAGTGGCTTGCCAAGGGGGTACCGTCCGAGAGTGAGAGCTCGAGTGAGCCACGCATCCCCCTCCTTCCCCCTCCTCTCCTGCCACTGCCATCATGATATCTACCAAGAACCAACCAAGAGAGAACATGAAGGAAGGGGGGGGAGGCACACCACCCACCCACTAACGTACCGACCGCAGCGGCCCGGGCACCCTAAAGAAGAGAAGAACGCACACGTCGAGGAAGAAGAAGGGGAAATCAAGAAGAAGAAATACTAATATATTAAGTACCTGGCTCCGACCCAGAGAAGACAAAAACCAGGCTGGGTGAGGGAGGTGATGATCGATACACCACGCTACGCTACGCGATACAAGTGCGAGGAGCCCGTCAACAGTGCGTCGATGCGATAGGTCGATGTCGATGCCATCAGAAGGGCCAAGTCACCACTCAAATTAAGAAGACCTTTTCTTGACGCAGCCTGAAGGGAGAGAGGGGAGGCCACACCCCGATACAGCGCCTCCTACTGTCAATTAAACCTTTCCGTTCCGCGTTTCGGTGGCAGGGATGCCTATACATGCATACATGCAAATTTTGAATCGAGCCATGGTGTGTATTACGGGTGGTTGTGTAGGAAGTACAAGTAAGGGTGGTTGGTACAATGTCCGTGTCCATGTCCGTGTATGTACACTAATGTACACGAATCCTAGAATAAGGAATAATTTACGAGAATGTAATCTGTGATGTGATGCGGTTGAGGGTTGCGATTGCAAGTCCGCGCTCGCTCGCTGAGGATCAAGTCATGATCAAGTCAACTTTTGTATGAGATGAAAATGAGATGAGATGAGAGATGCGGATGGGGATGCGGTGGGGTGGTGAAAAAAAAAAATGCAACGGTAATGTGATAATATACGACCAACAGAAGAACAACGACAATGGTATGATGAGATGTATATGTATGAATATGACTCGCAGGGAGGGGTGTACCAAGATACAACAACAACAGAAGAAATAAATAAAGAAAGAAAGAAGTGAACAATGAAGCCCGTGAAATCTCCACCTCCTGCTGATCAGGTCCAGGTCCAGGGTGTGCGTGCGTCGTCGAATATTGAGGCATTGAAGTCGAGGCCTACCGCACTGGCACCGCCGCGAGCGCGCCGCCCAGCGTCACACGATCCCACACCCACTCGAGAACCACCTTCACCCCCGCCAAAAATAAAAAATCCCAAAAATCACCGTCAGCACAACAATTCCTATTATCAATCCCCGGCGCCGCCTCGCCATCCCCAACCTCCCCAAAAAAAGGAAAACACAGACATACCAATTATTATTCAACATCTCAATCCACCCGGCGACCACCAGCAGCCTGAGGAGGGGGCTCCGGATGGGGAGGAGCTTCGCCTTTTCGTGGTCGTCGATGGGGAGGACGCTCGCGACCCAGAAGGAGAACGCGCCGGGGTCGGTTGGGGGGAGGCCGTAGGTGCTCGAGAGGCGCTGGACGATCCACGGGGCGGTGCCGCGCTCGAGCTGGTCGAGGAAGGCGCGGCATTGGGACATGAGGGTGGCGTTGGAGGGGTGTGTGGGGAGGGGGAGGGGTGCGGGTGCGGATGGGGGTGTGGCGGGAGGGGAGGGCGAGGGGTCCGAGGATGCAGGGTGAGCTCCGACGCGTGTTTGGGAATCCGATTCGGTTTTGGGAGGCGCAGATGGCGCCACCTGG